>JANAVB010031530.1:50000-82458 GCA_029216955.1 Iris pallida | reverse complement strand
TACTACAACTAAACAGATAAAGGTCTGTATAGTATATACACTCCGAATGGAGGTGACATAGCAATACAGTCTCAATCACAAATGTAAAACTAAGGTAGATAGCATGGAAATAAATATGATAGATGAAGCAGGAAATAAGTTCGAGATCCACACAAGTCCAAGACTAAACATAACATCACAGAATATAATATAATACTACAGTCTTAAAAGTACTAGCTGGCTCGCAGGCCAGGCAAACCTAACTAAACTACACTACTCAGGGTGAGCAAGTCTAGTGGCTCTACTAACAAGCCGCGGTCTAAATCTACTCTATCTAACCCGTCCCCATAATAGGACGGGCAATCAGCCTCTGAATCATCTATAAAATATCATAATGGTATCCTGTCAGGAAAATGAGCAAGTACAACCACCAACAGCAGTTCTATATGAATTGACAAATTCTATAAGAGACAGTGTAATGAAATACAAGACAAATCAACTGAAATATATATCGAGATGTGAGTACTGAAAAGGACGACAATATGTATGTATATAGGGCGACTTGGGAACTACTCGGAAGTCGAGTTACAACCCCTAAACCAAACAAGGACCGGGGCTGTAACCCTTCTCCCGAACAGAACTTAGTCTCCAACGATAATAAATATAAAAGATGCCTTGAATTATTTGTGTGTTATGTGATCGGCTTGGGAAAATATACTCAGGCTTTCCATCCGACCGGCTATGAACCATAAATACAATAGAGCGGTCAGGCCGGTCACCATAGAAAGCTATAAAATATATAGGGTCAGGCTTTACCCGTCGTGAGGCGAGGGTAGCTATGAACCGTATGTACAATAGAACCATGGGAATTTTGATCACACAACCACTAATAACTTCCCATCCCCGAATAGTACAATGGATCTGGACATGACACGTCATGAACAGGATTCCTAAGAGGATAGCTACTCCCTCTCAGGAATCGATGTCTATACAAGTACATGGAACAAGACAGAAAATGTACATATATACCAAGAAAATCCAGGAACAATATCTCATGTCATGATCCAACGTATACTAGTCCGTGAACTATCGTGACTGGAATCAACTAAGACACTACAACTGAATCGGATATATAGCAGATATCAAGACAATGAAAACTATCAGTGAATGTACTCGCCTTCTGTCCTGAGCTGTAGGGTATATCAATGTTCAGAGCGGTAATCAGAAACCTAAAGATGAGATACTGCATGTTAATTTAGGTTTAAACAAGTTTAAGAATGATTCACAATGAATTATATGAATTCTAGGTCAAACTAGGTCTCACTGAGTCACATTAAGTCCTGTCAAGTCAATCTAGGTCAAATCAAGTTATATCAAGTCAATCTAAGTCAGACCAAGTCAACTCTAGGTCATACCAGTCATCGCAGGTCAAAACAAGTCGAAAAAAGTCAAACAGGGTCAAGAGTTGGCCTACAGTTGACTTTTGGTCAACTGGTCAACCCTGGTCAACTCTGGTCAACTCTAGGTCAATAGGTCAATGGTGACTAACAGTTGACTTTTGGTCAACCGTTCAAGTCTAATGGAATTTGGACTAAATTGGTTAAAGTGTTGACCCATAGTTGACTTTTGGTCTAAAAAGTCAACCGTGGTCAACCAAGGTCAAGACTAGGTCTAGACGACTATTCCTAATCATTACCAACCCTTACAACCCATATCCGATTCATCTCAAACTCCTATTCTTCTCCTTCTCCTTCTTCCCTCATTCTTCTCATTCTCCTCCTCATTTTCCTCCTCATTCTCCTTCTTGCCTCATTCTCCTTCTCATTCTCCTTCTCATTCTCTCCTCATTCTCCTTCTCATTCTCCTCATTCTCCTCCTACTACTGCTGCTCCTGCTAGTGCTATTGCTGCTACTGTGGCTTATTCTATTCATTCTTCTACTTCTTTCACTACTTCCTTCCCTCTATATATATATATATATATATATATATATATATATATATATATATATATATATATATATAAATACATACACACACACACATGTCTATATGTAAATACATACATATATAAATATATATATAGACACACACACTCTCAAATACATATTCGAACACACTCACACACCACTCCTGACACTCTCACACATACACGTTCTCACTCACACACTACCACCACCACTCTCATGACACCACCACCATTCTCATGACACCAATACCACCACCACCACTCTCTACACACACTCAAATACATATAGATATATATACACATATATACTCCTCTCTAAAGGAAATCCCCCAATTAAATTCTTAAACTAGATTTCTAGGGAAACCTATAAATTCTATCGACAAAATGTAGAGGGTGGTCTCCTCCTCATTTATGGTGAAGGAAATAAATACAAAAGAGAATTAATGAGGGTTTTAAAAGCATACCTAATTGATCTTCTTGAATGAGAAGAAACTTCAAAAAAGGAAATGAAATAGAGAGAGAGAGAGAGGTTGCTTTGGAGTGAAGCAAAGGAGAGGGGGTGATCCACACATGGCCGGCCACATCTTAGAGGGTTGGGGGCATTTGGCAATTTACCAAAATGCCCTCCAAGTCAAAGAAATGAGTGGTTTGAGTTGGGGTCAAAATGGTAACTTGAAAACTTCTAATTTCAACTTCTAAATCTAATTCTAATCCCTAATCCCACTAAATCAAATGGGATTAGTCAAATATAAATATCTGGGTTTGGTCATGACAAGTTGGTCGGTTCCAGTTGGGTCCCGATCAGAGTCTAAGCTACCCCGGGTCCCCGATACAAGTCGGAATGAGCTAAAATTCGAACCCGACTCAAATAACCCCAAAACAATATCATAATTAATAAAATAAACTTCAAAAATATTTTAAAATACAAAATGACAAAAATACCCCTGTTCCTGAAAACTGGGGGTGACAGTACTGGTATATATAATACCCAGCCGAACTCTGGCCGAATTCGGACCGAACTCGGACCGAATTCGCCAAGGGTTGCCTGGCTATATATATATAAAATTCAAATGAGGCCACATTCTTTTTTATTAATTCATTTCAAATGCTTAATTCAAAGTTTAGTAATTTTAAATCTCAAAATAATATAATTAATATTATTTTATAAATTAATATTCTCTACTCAGCATCTGTCTCAGATTAGCTGTAGGAGTACTATCCCAGCTAACGGAGGTTCACCGGGGAACTCTTAAATACCGCTTCGCTTCGACCGTAGTCGTGGTGACAGACAGACTCTTTTAGGCTTGTCTCAAAAATAGTTTATGAGTATCAAATAAATAATTAATAAAATAAAATTAATTAATATTATTGATATCTAAAATTCCTAATTCTCGACGTAAATAGTTGAAATGATCTTCTGCTAAAGGTTTTGTGAGTATGTCAGCTAATTGATTGTGTCTATGTATACAAGGTCTATATCTCCATTTTGTTGATGATCTCTAAGAAAATGATGTCGAATCTCGATATGTTTAGTACAAAAATGACATACAGGATTCTTAGTCAAATTAATAGAACTAGTATTATCACAGAAAATGGGTATGTGTGAAACATACAATCCATAGTCTTCTAAGGTTTGTTTTATCCACAAAATTTGTGCACAACAACGTCCTGCGGCGATATACTCAGCCTCGGTTGTTGATAATGCAACAGAATTTTTCTTTTTACAAAACCAAGAGACTAGAGCTTTTCCTAGGAAATAACATGTGCCGCTAGTACTTTTTCTATCTACTTTGTATTCAGCAAAATCAGCATCGGAATAACCGGTTAGGTCAAACGACGTGGTTTTGGGATACCATAAGGCGACAGAAGAAGTGCCTTTAAGGTATCGGAAGATACGCTTAACTGCGCACAAATGTGATTTCTTAGGATTAGCTTGAAAATGTGCACATAAGCAAACACTAAACATAATGTCTGGTCGACTTGCAGTTAAATATAGTAAGCTACCGATCATACCTCGATACTTACGTATGTCGACAGATTTGCCTTGTTCATCAATATCAAGCTTAGTTGAAGTCGCCATTGGAGTGCTAAGTGGTTTTGCTGTTTTTATGTCGAACATCTTCAATAGATCCTTTGTGTATTTTGCTTGATTTATGAACGTTCCATTGTTTGTTTGTTTGATTTGCAGTCCGAGAAAGAATTTCAGCTCTCCCATCATGCTCATATCAAACTCATTCTGCATACACTTTGAAAATTCTTGACAAAGAGATTTATCAGTAGATCCAAAGATAATATCATCTACATTGATTTGAATCAAAAGAATATTATTATTCAAAGACTTTATAAACAAAGTAGTGTCAACCTTTCCCTTTGAAAAATCGTTATCAAGTAGAAAAGTGCTTAGACGATCGTACCAAGCACGAGGGGCTTGTTTTAAACCGTATAAAGCTTTATTCAACTTGAAAACATATTCAAGAAATTTAAAATCAGTAAAACTGGGTGGTTGAGCTACATAAACCTCTTCTTTTATAAAACCATTTAAACACGCGCTTTTGACATCCATTTGAAATAACTTAAAATTATGAAAACATGCAAATGCACATAACATGCGAATGGATTCTAATCTCGCAACTGGAACATAAGTCTCATCGTAGTCGATACCTTCTTCCTGATTGTATCCTTGAGCTACGAGTCGAGCCTTATTACGAGTCACTAAACCATTCTCGTTCAGTTTATTTCGGAATACCCATCGGGTGCCAATGACTGGATAATCAATAGGCTTGGGAACAAGTTCCCAAACTTGATTCCGTTCGAATTAGTTTAATTTCTCTTTCATAGCATCTAACCAAAAATTATCACTACATGCTTCATCAATATTTTGGGTTCAAACTGCGAGACAAAAGCAACAAGAATCTATATCTTTATTAGAGGAACGAGTACTTACACCTTTGGTAATCTCACCAATTACCAAGTTCCTTGGATGACTAGCCAAGAATCTCATCTCTTTTGGTATAGTCTCAGGATTACAAGTTCCGGCTTTTTTGCTTGGAGGTTCATCTGATGCCTGATGTGATGGTTCTGTATCTTTGTGTGAAGGTTTTGCAGTGGCTGTACTTGGTGCGATTATGTCTACACTGTCATCATCGTCTAAGTGTTGATTTAGCTCATCAAACTTGACGTTGATAGATTCTTCAATGATCATGGTTCTTTTGTTGAAGACTCTATATCCTTTGCTCTTTGCTGCATAACCTAAAAATATAGCTTTATCGGCCTTTTCATCAAATTTACTCAAATTATCTTTGGTATTAAGAATAAAACATTTACAACCAAAGATTTTAAAATAAGAAACATTTGGTGTTCTATCAAACCATAATTCATAGGAAGTCTTCTTCGATATAGGTCGAATTAGAACCCTATTGAGAATATAGCATGATGTATTTACAGCTTCAGCCTATAAATATCTAGGTAGACTAAACTGGTTTAACATAACTCTAGCCATTTCAGATAGAGTTCTGTTCTTACGTTCCACAACTCCATTTTGTTGCAGAGTCCTAGGGCAAGAGAATTCATGCAGATAACCATGTGTGTCACAAAATTGCTTGAATTCTGCATTCTCAAATTCGCCGCCATGATCACTACGACTACGTGTAATCATGAACCCTTTTTCATTCTGTACTTTCTTGCAAAAGGTGACGAATTCTATAATGTATCATTCTTGCGTGCAAGAAAATAAACCCATGTATATCTAGAGAAGTCATCTATAATGACAAATGCATATAACAATTACTACCTAGACTAGCAATTCTGCTGGGTCCAAATAAGTCCATATGTAACAATTGTAAATGTCTAGTGGTACTTACAGCATTCTTGGATTTGAATACGGATTTGGTAGCTTTGTTCTTTTCACATTCACTACATACCGTATCCTTCTTGAAAGAAATATCCAGTAAGCCGCGTACCAACTTCTTCGTAGATAATCTTGAAATTGTATCCATGTTTGCATGACCGAGTCTCATATGCCATAGTTGACTCTCAATGATATTGGCCATCAAACATCTACCTGCTGTGTTAGCATCTTCCAACAAATAGAATACATATATATTGTCTTCCCTAATACCTTCAAATATAGTACTGCCAGTTGAACTATCAATAATAGTACATTTATCTTTTACGAAGTTAATACCATAATCGTGATCAGCTAAATGGCTTATGCTGAGCAGATTATGTTTTAACTCGGTAACAAGACAAACATCTTTAATCACTGGATAGGGAGCCTTACCAATGTCACCGATACCGATTATGTACCCTCTCAAATTATCACCGAAGGAGACGTATCCTTCTTTATTCCTCTTCGACAGTGTTACAAATAATGAAGCGTCACCAGTCATGTGCCGTGAGCAACCGCTATCGAGGATCCATTTGCTCCTAGCATATGAAGGGTGTCCCACCTACAAAACAATTTGCAGATGAAACTTTTGGTGCCCATTTCTTATAGGGTCCTGACTGGTTAGTTTTCGATATCCATGTATAAATATTTAAATCTACTAACTTTCTGATTCTACATGCAGAAGATATATGACAAATGAGGCCACAATAATGACATTTAGCATGTTGAGTGTTGAAAGTAGTGTGAGGTGCATGATTGGTAGTTTTGGTTTTCGAGTATAGAAGAATGCATGCCTATTAGTCTTCTTGGGCATAGTCTTGGTATGGTTTGGTCTGACAGTGTTGGGCGTGTTCCGATGATTCGGTAATTGACACGTGTTAGAATAGGAAGCAGCAACTTCAGGCCGTTTTCCTAAACTAATTTCTAACTTTTTGGAAGTGTCATATAATCTAGTATAGTCAGATGTAAGTGAATCTAATCTGACATGTGCACACTGGAGACTCTTTCTCTCCTTAGATAGGTCTTCCTTTAACTGGATAATAGTTTGGTCTTTTTCTTCCGATAGTTTAACAGTCTCGTGTAACAACAATTTAATAGAAGAAAGCTCACCAAACTCATTTGAAGAGTCATTATCTCTAACCTGATCTAGTAGGTCGGTAAGTCTTCCTATTTCACCTTTATATTCTTTGAGTACTTTCTTAGAGGTTTCATATTTACTACACAGTTTCCTGTAATCATCTAACAGTTCACTGAAAGTCTCTTCTAATTGCTCAAAGGTGAAATCATCATAAGGGTCAAATAGAGGATTAGTGATTACCTGATCGCAAGCCATCAAGCACACATTTGCAGCGTCATCTGATTGTTCATCTTCTGAGTCGCTGGCTTCACTTTCATGCCATATGCTTGTGTTGGCGTACTTTTTTGATACAGATTTCTTCAGGTAGCCTCTGTCATATTTGCTATTTTTCTTTGATGATGATGCTGAGGGACAATCTTTCTTTATGTGTCCTTTCTTCTTGCATTCGTAGCAAATAGGATCTTCTTCGTTATTGTTGTTGTCTTTGCTTTCCTTTGTTCTTCTGTTAAATCTCATGAACTTCTTAAACTTTCTTACCAGAAGAGCTTGATCTTCAGAGTCGGAGTCGTTGTCGTCGGAATCATCTTCGATGGTTCTTCTATGTTGAGCCTTGAGAGCGATCATCTTCTCTGACTTTTCCTTTGGTGTAGCATCTTCAAAGTCTTGAAGTTCTAACTCGTGAGTGAGTAGCTTACCCATGAATGTTTCTAGAGACATTGTTGAGAGGTCGTTCCCTTCAATGATTGTTGTAGCCTTTGGAATCCAGTTCGTTGTAAGGGCTCGTAGAAGTTTACGAATCTTCTCATGGTTACTGTAATCCTTGTCTAGTGAGGACAGAGGATTTACAATATCCAAGAATCTTGTAAACATCCGAGTGACTAATTCACTTGGCTTCATTTTGAACGCCTCATACTCCTGAGTAAGTCTGCTGATCTTTGACTCCTTGACTTGTGTTGTTCCTTCGTAGGTTACTTCGAGAAGTTTTCATACTTCGTTTGATGTTGTGCAAGTAGACACCCTGTTGAATTCAGTTCTGTCTAGAGCAAACAAATAAAGCGTTAATAGCACGTACGTCAAGACTGGCCTTTTTTCTTCCTCTGTATATTTGTCATTGGGTTTTTCAGCTAAAACACCATTAACATAAATACGAGGTAGCTTTTTATAGCCATCAATAACCACAGACCATAAGTCAAAATCAAGAGTTTCAGAAAGAAACTCATACGTTTTTTCCAATAAGTGTAGTTTGTGCCGTCAAACTGTGGAGGTTTGTTTGTGGCTTGGCCTTCACTTGTGAATTTCACAGTTGCCATGTGTAATACTGTGATCTATATAAAAATTGAATATAACTGCAATTTTACCTTGCTTTACCTGTATAACCCGCTCTGATACCAATTATAGAAACAATTGGGATCAGAATATAATACCTCTAGATGGAGAGCCTGCTCTGATACCAATTGTAGGAACGAAATTGTAAAGCAGAATACTCTAGAGGGGGTAAATAGAGTAGGAAGCAGAATATTGCTAATTAAAAATTTGTTAGCAGTTAGATCATTGATAAAATAATAATCACAAAAAGTAAATGACAGAATTTAAAAGAGATCAAAAGGCAAACGCAAACACCGAGATTTATACTGGTTTTCCTCTTGTGAGGACTAGTCCAGTCGAAAGAACTCTAGCTTCCAGTTGAATCCACTATTGAAAAATCTCGCAAGTTTTCATACGAAGTCCTTGCAACTTCTACAAACGCGAGCTTTGATACGAAGAACTCGACCAACTTTAATTATGAAGAGTTGAATCTTCTATCAAGCCTCTGATTACAATCGCTCTGAAACTTCTAGACCGAACCGCATTGGCAAATCGACTAGATGATTCTAACTGGCTTGGGATTTGAAAATAAAAGCTTTTAAGAACTCTTTGGAAGAATGTAAGCTCAGGAAGAGAAGAGATTGAAAGTGAATTGGTGATTTGAAATGATCGAAATACTTCTCTATTTATAGTTTTTTCAAAGACAGAACTCTGATAGAATTCGGGCAGAATTTGGACAGAACTCTTTGTAACAAACCGTAACTGAAGGATGACCAAGTTCAAAAACCCAACGTTCACTAACGTTCCAAATGGCCGAACTCTGACCGAACTCGGCCCGAGTTTTCCTGGGTTTCTTCCAGCTCATTTTTGGAGAAAATAAATTTTGTCTTTTTGAAAGATCCTTCAGAAGCTCTTTGTAAAAAGAATATTTTTCAAAAATGTAGGTCATTTTGTAAAGAATAGGATTATTTTGAAAAACATTATAGGATAGCCTATTTGTCAGTACGACTCGGTGTACAATGTATTCCTAGACTCAATAAAATGAAAAATTATATTACATAAAAGAAAGTACATTCTGAATGGCAAACAGCTTCAGTCTTGAACATTGTTGATATCCATTGTTGAGCAGTGTCCAAAACGTCGTAGGTAAACATCTGAGTTGACTTGCATTTATATCAAGACAGAGTTTGATCAATTATTAAAATCAGGTTTGACCATGACCAATAGGCCAACATGCCCTAGCATGCAAGCCACGAACATTAAACACTAAGGGGCCAATACGGTCGAAACGTGCCTACGTGTACGAGATCATAAAAAGATGGCTTTGTTGCGAAAGAATACAGTTGTGGCATGAATGTGGCAGAACTGTCGGATATGACATAAGGCCTCAAAAGGTGTTCGGGTCCTTTGGGTCATTCGGTTGACGAACATTAAGTTGAGGCATGATGCCACTGAATATTGAAATGAAGTATAAAACGTAAGAACATAGAAAGTTAACGGAAGATATACGAGATGATAAAGTCTGAGTCTCGGACTCAAGACTATGCTTAGTTGTTTGAATAATAGTTCGTTGCATGGTCAAATGGAATGGACTTGTGATAAATGTGATTATCTCCCATGTACGGGTGTTCCCTCAAACGGTTAAATATCGGGGAGCCAGAACCGTTTGGCCTAGGAGGGAATGTATCTTTGATAGGCGTACATCCGTAAGACGATTAGCAACTGCTTGACGAGATAGGAAAAACCGCAAACGATGGTATGCTGCGGTAATTTTTCGGTTGTTTGGGATAGCAACCCAACCCGTGAAATACCGGGCTACCCAAATTTGAGAAAGAAAAGGAGAGAAAAGAAAGTAAAGAAAATAAAAGAAACTCCTTTAGTCCATTCTGGCGCGGATACGCCAATACCTTCATATAGTTAAGGAACGATGGGTTGAAAGTGTAGGCACGTATGTGTTCTGTAGGCACGTATGTGTTCCGTACACATAGATCCTGTATAGAGAGCACTTATAATATGACATGGAAGGAATGGGGCCTATTCCCCATGCGTCGATGCAAGGGCGAGTGCGTCCATACTAGTAAGCCACGAATCAAATACGAGATTACTTGTCTGCTTGCCTATTCAATTTGAATAACATGCTTGCCATGATAACATGATTTACGCTTTCGAATATGCCATGAAATTGACCCTAAGAAGAATATAGCAAGATCATAAGCTAAGTTGCATGATTGAACATAAATACTACAATGTCGGTTTAGAAAGGTCTTTGTATCAGTACATGCGAGGACGAACGTACTAATCTCCCACCAGCTTTCATGTAGGGTACAGGGAATGGATTGCTCGCGACGAAGCTTCGCCTGAACGCGTTGAGGCTTAGAATGTCGAAGCGTATTGAAGTGTGCGATCGCATTGACGCTCGAACTTGCAACAGGATTGATATGGCAGGGATATAGAAGGCATGATGTGTGGAACGATAAAATCCTTTATAGAAAAGAGAGAATCTGAGTGTTGTAGCCAATCTGGCATATATTGTTGGGCTATCAAAAGCCTTTGTAATCTCAATTTCGAATATCAATAAAGAGAATTATTTCGTATACACTATTTTCCTTTCGTTGTTAATATCGAATCAAAAGATAACCATTTTGAGAACTTGTCATCTTGCCTTGCACGAGTGCAACTCCAGGCTCGTACGGCATCACGCCCCCTATGAGGACGATGATTCGTGTGATTCCGGGTCGGGGCATGACAAATTGGTATCAGAGCTCTAGGCTCAATTTCCTCTGGACGCTTGCTTCATTTCAATTCCAATGAGTTGCCCACCACCAATCAAATCACTCTTAACTCTACTCGATGCCGTACTGGATGTTCCATACAATAAGTCTAATACAAATCATGTAATATTTTTGTATGTTGTTTTAGAAATAACATGGAGTTTGCTGGAAAAGTCGTGAACCGTTTGTTGTTGTAAGTGCAATAAGTTGCGCGATGTAAATTCAAGGATTTATTGTTGCTGATGCAACACGTCGTGAAATGTAAGTTGAGGTGTTCGTTGTTTGCAACGATTGATAGGAGAAATATTGGTTGTATCAATATAATAAAATTCGTGGAATGTGTTGCGGTAATTGCCACGCATTGATTGTAAATGATGCATTGAAAGAAAATAAAAGTTGATATTGAATGTGTTGAACGGAGTCACATATTGACTTTGAATATCGGGAATGAATCGTTGCAAAAGGTGCAATAAATATCGAAAATAAATTATTGTACGATGTGCAATGCGTATCGGAAGTAAATTGTTGCACGTGGTGCAACGTATATCAAAATAAAATTGTTGCACGAAGTGCAACGGATATCAAGAATGAATTATTGCACGAGATACAATGGAAGGAACTGAAATCATAAATTGATAGAAACGAAATCAACCGATCATACTGCTGCATATAAATAGAAGGACCATTCCTTCATTCAATCCTCTTCAACCACTTCAATATTCTCAATACGTTCAAGAACTTCAGCAGCTTCGACTCATCACCTTCCAGAGCAATTCAGACCTTCAGAGAGCTCGAGATCATCGACAGATCATCAACGGAGTAAAGAATCATCTCTCCATCGCCATGGTTCCCAGATAAAAATAAAAGTTTACTAGAAGGAATTTTATCGAGATCCGACATTGTACTATGTTCTGTTTGTTATTTTATAAAGTGATTTCAAATACTTTTTAGTGGCAAACAAATAGGAACCCACCAAAGTCGGTCCCCTCAAAGATCTAATCTTAAATCTAGAACTGCTGGAGCTGGTACTGACGATTGGGAAGAAGATCCCCTCTGATTGTGATGCTTCTTCTGGCCTCCAACCCTATCCCTAATCCTATGTAAAGTATACTTATGCCTCCTTGCTGCCATCAGCACAGCATCAAAAGTCTGAAACTCATGCTGCTCGACCGAGATCTCCAGATGAAGTCCTTGCTGGAACCTCCTTGCTCGATCTAACTCAATCGCCACCATGGAAAGGATAAACCGAGTAAGCCTGCTAAACTTTGCCGTATATCCATCGTGATCCTGCCCATCTGCCGGAGGCTGATGAACCTCTGCTACAGATCATAATATGACACTGCATTAAAATAGTGAGTAAGAAAGCTCTCGCTAAAATCCGCCCAGGCTATTGACGCCATAAGAGACACCTCATGAGCCACCCTCCAATCACGGTCCAAATACAAGAGCTTGCAACATGACAACTGCCACATGCTCCCTAGTCGGAATCCCTGTCACCTCTAGAATGACCTTAGTATCCTGATGTCACGACCCGCACCCGCTTTTCAGATACAAGACGTGTCCAAGCCAGCCTACGCCGCAGAGTCGGCGGTAGAATGCTGTCAAGCCCGCAAGAAAATAAATGCTCAAAAATAAATATTTGATGCTCATTCACAATTCTACATTTATTACAACATTTATATTTAAACAAAATACAAGACTTTACATTTAATGGAATTGATACAAATGCTATCTATTTCTAGGTTGCCTTCAGCATACCCAAGTCTTCCCCAGTGCTAAGAGTGATCGCGGCTAAACATATAAAATATTGGTTATCCAGTCAGGATTGGAACAAGTACACAAACCGACGGCAATGCAAAATATAATAGAATTAATAAGACATGAAAACAGCATATGGAATATGAAAGCTAGTAAGAAAACTGATGACATAGCACGATAGAGAAGTAAACAAGGAAAACTAATAAAAAACATCTATCTAGGTGGTGTGAAATATCTTTTTCGACATGTGGACGACTAGGGGGTAAATAAGGCACACTGCACGTGTCGTGCGCAGCGGCTAGCTTTCAAGATTAGACATAATGGGATATTTCTGGGTAGTCCACATGCCTACTAAGATATTTTCCCTTCCGACTACTCCGTATGATGAGCGTGTCAACAAGCAGCAAGATATATGTATAGACATAAAATAAAAAGACTACTATGAATCGGAAAGAATTCAGAAAGTGCACTTGCCTGAGGTCCTTAGCTGGAGAAACTAATACTATACAACACAATGAGCCACAATCAATCTGCACGTGCAGAAGTCTCCGGATGCTGAAATAAACAGTACCAACGTTCTCAGAATAGTTAAATAGCTAGGATTGCCTGTCCTTAAGTCCAATTCTGGACACAGGGGCAAAATGGTAATTTCGACAAAAACGATGTCCGCCGTTGGACCCGCTTTGCACCGAAATGTATGCCAAAGTCAACGGTCTCTAAAGTCGTTAAACTACATGTCTACAGATCCAGTTTTCCGATACGAACCCATCCGTATGTCCAGAGTTGGATTCCGGCGGACCGTGCACAAAATTACTCGTTGAGTAGGACCGTGGGGCCCGCAAAACGACGTCAGATTCATCTGTCTCAGAATTGGACCAAACTTGGCATACATAACCAGAAAAACGATACGTTTCTGTTGGCGCAAGTTTCGTCTCGATCTGACGAGCATGCACAAAGTAATTGGAGAATTTGCAAAGTGCACGATACAGTGAATTTCGACGGATACGTATCAAATTCGTCGCGCACACGCGACCAATTTGAATTCCGCCAAAGCCCACACGACCATGAAACTGTTACGCAGCTTTCGATACTTACGGTGCACGTCGTATGGAACAATTTTCTAAAAATAGCGTTTCACACGACGTGCGTCCCGCCATAGTAGTCTTTTTATTCTAAAAATAGCGTTTCCATCTTGGTTAGGTTGTCTAGAAGTCTGTTCAAGCGGTTTTCAAATACTCGCAATGTTCTGGTCGCAAATTGATCGCAAAACTTAGGTTTCGGGACAGTTTTTATACTCGGGAAATCGAGATTTTTCTCGGTTTTAGGGCTCGTTTTGCGACGCGCACGAAGCGATTTAATCCAAACTATTTGAAGGGAACTACAGTCGTATAGGTTGTAGTCGTACCTAAGAAGACGGTTCGAGAAAAGATTTAGCGTGCGTCGAGAACGTACGACGCGAAGTCGGCCTCGTGAAACGCTGCTACTTGCCCTGCTGTTTCGGTTTCATGCGCGCGCGCGCGTATCCGCACGCCTGGCCGTCGGCGGTGCGCGGCCGTCGGGGTGCGTCGCCCAGGTCGCACGTGAGACTAGGGTCGTGGTGGCGGTCCGCGTGGTTAGGGTTTTCTTTCTGTTTTCTATTTCTATTAACTAATGTATATATATATATATATATATATATATATATATATATATATATATATATTTATATACAATTATACGTATACATACATATATATATATATAAATATAAATATATATATATATATATATATATATATATATATATATATATATATATATATATTATATATATATACTTACGCAATATATTTATATATGCACACACGTACACACCATATGTATATTTTATATATTTATATATATTCACGCATATATACATATTACGTATATTTATATATATACACTCATATGTATGCAAACGTATATTTATATACATACACACATACATTTTCATATATATATATATATATATATATATATATATATATATATATATATATATATATATATATATATATATATATATATATATATAAAATATATATATATATATATATATATATATATATATATATATATATATATATATATATATATATATATATATATATTTTACGTATGCGTATATATATTTATATATATATATATATATATATATATATATATATAAAATATATATATATATATATATATATATATATATATATATATATATATATATATATATATATATATATATATATATATATGCGTATATATACACATATACGTATGCGTATATTATATATTTTTTTTACGTATGCGTATATTATATATATCTATATGTACACATACATATGTCTATTACGTATACGCAATTACATATATATATTTATATACACATAAATACATATATAGTATATATTTAAATATACCTATACATATATCTATACATACATATTTAAATATGTATATATGTGTACATACACTTAATAAATTATAAATAAATTTACATGCCGATATATAGAATATATATATCCTGATATTTATATATGTATGTACCACAAATTCCATGTAGACCATAAAATATTTTAAATGACCAATATTAATAATATCTAAAAGTAATAAATGTATTTATTTAATCACCCTTAACTTAAATAAAGGAATAAATAAAATAAAAATTCGGAAAGGGGAGCTACAAATCTACCCACCTTAAAAATAATTTCGTCCTCGAAATTCTAATTCATAACCATGCCTAAAATTTAAAAATAAAAGTCAAGGAATAAATCCACTATTACCACAATCTTCTCAAATTTATTTCTCCAAAATAATTTATATCATCCTCCTAGCCAGTTTGTAACTACAAGTCCTTAAGGACTTCTACCTACCTTTGGTCACACTACTCCTCAAACTAAAATCTTAAAACCTTCTAACTGTTTGCTAACAATCCTACCAACAAATATCTAGGAATATGGTATCTATAATCCTCTCCTACCTGTCAAGCAATCCAAAATTTTAACAAGCACAAATTTATACAAGTAGCAAAAAAATTATTAATAAACTCTAGTAAGCATGACTATTCGTCGCTCCGAAGTAGGGAGGACAGGAAGATAAGAAAAATAATCGAGAGCAAATATAAAGTTTCAGAGTGGTAGAGAGTTTCCAACGATACAACTAAAAGGGTATTTATGAACCACTAACTTATTAGCTAAGTTGGGCTACTCTAGTCTAGTTACTTGCTAAACCGAAGAACTCTTTGTTTCTTAGAGGGGCTTGTAATCTATGCAATACAAAAATTCTGTTCTCGAAATTCTAAACAGGGTTCCAAAATAGAATAGAATTTGAGAAATTAAGATTGTGATATTACTGGGTTCTCTATTTGACATTAGTCGTTGGTTAGATGAACATTGGGTTTCAATCTATATTGACTGAACAAGATCCCAAGATAAAGTTATGTCTACTAGGTTAGGGTAATCTAGAATAGGGTTCCTTCTAAGTGGTTGATCTAGTTGCTAGTTGGGTTGGTTAGCTAGGTCCCTAAAGCTCAAAATGTGCCTTCAGTGACTTTTGTGTTTAAGTAGCACATGAGGCCTCAATTGGGTGACACACTAGTGGCATGGGCGTAGTAGGCTTTGAGTAGATCACAACCATATATTGGGTCGAAGGAATGGGGTCGTTGTCAAGGCTCTAATGAAGGTTGGAAAGTATATCGATACTATGGTAAAAGTTATAACTAGTCTTTTTAACCTGAAAGTCGTACCCCAAAAATAGAGTACAAGGGGTCGAGTTTGAGTGGGACATGATATACCTAGATGAAGGTGGTCTCGTCTAGATCTTGCATATAAAATTTGTTGGGAGGTAATAATTAGTCTCGTGCTCCGAATATTATTGGCACGACCGGGGACACAAAATGATCTAAATGAAAAGTGGGAGTCCACGGGCACTAACTATCCTGCTAATGGAAATTATTCTAACCAATTGGTAATTCTCGTGTATCCCAAAATTTTGGAAGGCTTACAGTCTACCCACCTTAGAGGCTAGGATATGGTGGCAAGGTTTCTGTCACAGGACTGGCCGATGGTAGCTACACTTGCATATACAACTATCATAGTCATGGGGATATTATGTATCTACCTATCAATCACGAGCTTTCGTCTTTCCAATCAATGAAGGACAAAATCAATGAAGGGTTCAAGGGAGATGTCACTGAACACAATTACGCGATTCAAGGACGAATGTATAATTCGAGAGGAATTGTCAAAGCAGTCGCGAATGAGATCCTAGAGACATCTACATCTCAATCCACGTAAGAAAATTAGATGAAGAGCGAACCAATGCATCATGGTTGATCAGACCGTGATACAATGATTCTGATTAGACAATATGTTAGCGGGCGTCCCCAATAAACACATGTCTTGAATCAAGCTCGACAAAAGAGTGAGCTTGCAAAAACTAGGCTGTAATAGTAGCGTTGGTCAAGATAGTCAGAATACAAGTACGCGAGATTTTTGAAAGGAGGCACTAGTAGTTCGAGTTTTGGGAAAACTCAAAACCATCCCCAGTGTCATTGCTTATACAGTCAACCTATTATCTTCATATCCATAAGGCTTTAGTCGACTAAGGGGTTATGGACCTCTAAATTCTATATTCTAGGGAAGCCTATTAATATCATTCAATTACCCTGTCAATAGATCACAAGAACCACATAACGCTAGGTTGGGAGACATGCTACTCAACTTACAGAACTTATACTGGTATTGGTTTTGGATCTTAAGGTCATACAGGGCATTCTCCTATACTCTATAGTATCCTAAATTTTAATCACGCCTGAAGTCATTTCACCGAGAATTCTGCCTCGCCTGTATACTCTGGCTGTGACAGACCCTTGGTTTCGTGATTCAGGTGTGATAGGCTATCAGGTGCTCTACCTCATATTGACACAAGAATACCTAAGACTTAAGAGGTCAGTCGAGAACATAGCTTTAGCAATGTTCCATAGACTATGGTTCTTCGGGTTGATTTCAATTCTGTGGGTTGTGCTTCGCCAGTGCGTTGCTGGCTGCAGTGAACCCACATTCCACTCTCAAATAATTGACGACAGTGTGCTGCTGTCTAAAATTTATGGGTTAGCTAATACTCCTTTAACTATATCCATAAATATTTATGAGCTTCTAGAGATCCAAACAAGTTGACTAAGAATGAAGCGTAGGTATTTGTCCTATTAGTCACCACACTTAATACAAAAAGAGTTAACATGGGGAAATTAACTTAAAAGACGAAAGGACTACAATCATTCGACTATCTATTTTATACGCATTTATATGGTTGTGAAAAAAATAATCTTAAATCAATCCATCTCGAGATTCGTACAGGAAAAACAAAATCAGGAGTTATAAACCACTTCCTTACAACAAAATAGAATTTAAACAGGCAGTTCTAATTTATGTTATAAAATTTATCTAAATAGAGCAAAAAGAAAATTGCGCAGGTTATCAAGGTTATAGCCTTAATTATAGGTAAGCCAAACTTACCAAGTGAATGGTATATCCACATCGGATCACATTGTCATATCAAAAGTAATAGTGTGCCTATAGGGATCTAGCAAGCTATCTGAATTTAATACTCCTAAATTGTATGGCCTATCTAACAACCTTAACTACCCAATTAGTCAGTTTAATAAGGGACCTTTATCCTAGTTGTTCTCTTAAATCATTTTAATCCTAGCTTATGAATGAGCATTTCCTGGTCGCAGGCTCGCAATAATACGACTAACGTACCATCACGAATTCACAATCTTTTGCGAAAACTGACCTGCATGGGCCACCACAAAAACTTGTCACGACCCGCACCTGCTTTTCGGATACGAGACGCATCCAAGCCAGCCTACGCCGCAGAGTCGGCGGTAGAACGCTGTCAAGCCCGCAAGAAAATAAATGCTCAAAAATAAACATTTGCTGCTCATTCACATTTCTACATTTATTACAACATTTATATTTAAAGAAAATATAAGACTTTACATTTAATGGAATTGATACAAATGCTATCTATTTCTAGGTTGCCTTCAGCATACCCAAGTCTTCCCAGTGCTGAGTGATCGCGTCTAAACCTGTAAAATATTGGTTATCCAGTCAGGATTGGAACAAGTACACAAACCGACGGCAATGCAAAACACAATAGAATTAACAAGACATGAAAACAGCATATGGAATATGAAAGCTAGTAAGAAAACTGATGACATAGCACGATAGAGAGTAAACGAGGAAAAACTAATAAAAGACATCTATCTAGGTGGTGTGAAATATTATTTTCGACATGTGGATGGCTAGGGGGTAAATAAGGCACACTGTACGTGTCGTGCGCAGCGGCTAGCTTTCAAGATTAGACATAATGGGATATTTCTGGGTAGTCCACATGCCTACTAAGATATTTCCCCTCCTAACTACTCCGTGTGACGAACGTGTCAACAAGCAGCAAGATGTATGTATAGACATGAAATGAAAAGACTACTATGAATCGAAAAGCATCAGAAAGTGCACCTGCCTGAGGTCCTTAGCTGGAGAAACCAATACTATACAACACAATGAGCCACAATCAATCTGCACGTGCAGAAGTCTCCGGATGCTGAAATAAACAGTACCAATGTTCTCAGAATAGTTAAATTAGCTAGGATTGCCTGTCCTTAAGTCCAATTCTGGACACAGGGACAAAATGGTAATTTCGGCAAAAACGATGTCCGCCGTTGGACCCGCTTTGCACCGAAATACGTGCCAGAGTCAACGGTCTCTAAAGTCATCAAACTACATGTCTACAGATCCAGTTTTCTGATACTAACCCAACCGTATGTCCAGAGTTGGATTCCGGCAGACCGTGCAAAAAATTACTCGTTGAGTGGGACCGTGGGGCCCGCAAAACGACGTCGAATTCAACTGTCTCAGAATTGGACCAAACTTGGCATACAGGACCAGAAAAATGATACGGTTCTGTTGGCGTAAGTTTTATCTCGATCTGACGAGCGTGCACAAAGTAATTAGAAAATTTGCAAAGTGCACGATACGGTAAATTTCGACGGATACGTATCAAATTCGTCGCGCACACGCGACCAATTTGAATTCCGCCAAAGCCCACACGACCACGAAACCGTTATGCAACTTTCGATGCTTACGGTGCACGACCACGTCTTCCAAAATGGCGGGACGCACGTCATGTGGAACAATTTTCTAGTTTTGAAAATAGATTTTTTGTCAACTTCACCCTAATTTTAAACAGCAATTAATCAACAAGAATTTATTCTAAAAATAGCGTTTCCATCTTGGTTAGGTTGTCTAGAAGTCTATTCAAGCAGTTTTCAAATACTCGCGATGTTCTGGTCGCAAATTGACCGCAAAACTTGGGTTTCGGGACAGTTTTTATACTCGGGAAATCGAGATTTTTCTCGGTTTTGGGGCTCGTTTTGCGACGCGCACGAAGCGATTTAATCCAAACTATTTGAAGGGAACTACAGTCGTATAGGTTGTAGTCGTACCTGAGAAGAAGGTTCGAGAAAAGATTGAGCATGCGTCGAGAACGCACGACGCGAAGTCGGCCTCGCGAAACGCTGCTACTGCCCTGCTGTTTCGGTTTCATGCGCGCGTACACGTGCGTATCCGCACGCCTGGCCGTCGGCGGTGCGCGGCCGTCGGGGTGCGCCTCCCAGGTCGCACGTGAGACTAGGGTCGTGGTGGCGGTCCGCGTGGTTAGGGTTTTCGAGCGAACGCTCTCCTTACATCTGCGCTGACTATATATTCGTACGCGCATAGGAAATCCTAGGGGTCGGGTTTTGTGTTCTATAGGAAAGAGCTTGGGCTTGGCTTAAGCTGGGTTCGGGCCTGCTTATTTGCTGTTTGGGAATTCTTGGGGTGGGCTCAGCCCGAAGCTGGCTTGGGGAAACTACTGTTTCTTATTTTTTCTTTTTTTTGTTTTCTATTTCTATTAACATATATATATATATATATATATATATATATATATATATATATATATATATATATATATATATATATATACAATTATACGTATACATATATATATATACTTACGCAATATATTTATATATGCACACACGTACACACCATATGTATATTTTATATATTTATATATATTCACACACATATACATATTATGTATATTTATATATATACACTCATATGTATGCAAACGTATATTTATATACATACACACATATATTTTCATATATATATATATATATATATATATATATATATATATATATATATATATATATATATATATATATATATATATATATATACATATACGAATGCGTATATTATATATATTTATATGTACACATACATATGTCTATTACGTATACGCAATTACATATATATATATTTATATACACATAAATACATATATAGTATATATTTAAATATACCTATACATATATCTATACATACATATTTAAATATGTATATATATATACATACACTTAATAAATTATAAATACATTTACATGCCGATATATATATAATATATATATCCTGATATTTATATATATATATACCACAAATTCCATTTAGGCCATAAAATATTTTAAATGACCAATATTAATAATATCTAAAAGTAATAAATGTATTTATTTAATCACCCTTAACTTAAATAAAGGAATAAATAAAAAAAATATTTTCGGAAAGGGGAGCTACACCTGAATCCACGCATCAGACGCAAGCACATCCTCTGTACCATAAAAGTACGTGGGATGGAGATGTCTGAAGCTGCTTGCATAATTATAGACCTGAGCACCACCCCTCTCCAGAGTCGTTTGAACTGACTAGGTGAGAACGTCGCTCTGGCGCTGCTGCGATGCCATGAAAGCCCTCAAAACGTCCACTAGCTCTATCTGAACCTACGGAACTGGCGACTCTGCCTTTCGATCAATACACGACTCTGCCTCTGAATGCTGAGGCTGCTTCTTCTGAACTGGCGAAACCAAAGGACGCTGATCTGCCATCGACAAAGTCCGAATAGGCCGATCAAAAGGACCAAAAAAAGTGTCCCTAAAATTAAAGGACACAAGGATCAAGTTATGGAAACATGAAGGATCAACGATCAAAGCAGATATCAGGTTAAAGGATCAGAGATAACGAGTAATACGGAGGATATTAATGGAGAAGATTTAGAGACTGAGATAACTACTAGTAACCCCTACATATCTGATAAATCAGACATGTATAAGCCACTACTAAAACCTATGTCATGCTCCATATCCAGAATACTGACAAGTAGGGACGGACTAGGCCAGCTACGTATACCAAAGTACTCCAGTACCTCGAAATAATGTATAAGCTGTATAGATAGAGGTAACTACTACAAACCAACCTACGATCCTAGGTCAAGTGATTCCTAGATATCTCAATCACAAACAAGCAAGTAAAGCACAAGAGTTTGATCATCAGATATTAAGACAATAAAGCTTTCCCAACTTTAATATATAGATAATCATGAACCTAGTAATACAAAAAAAGAACTAGCAAGAGTGTAAGTAATACATGATCAGCTCTAGCTGTAGTCTAGAAAATATACAATTATGTCTAAGCCTGTAGGCCAAAAGTCAAGTCCAAAATATGAGCTAAACACGTTCTCGGTGGCTAAACGTCTCAAAAGAATATGTATAAAAAAGAGTGGATAAGAGAAAGAACACTCACTCAAGCACCCTGGTGCTCCGGGTGGTCACTATTGAGTCAAATGTTCGAAAGATTCTCGAACTCCTCAACTAGATCTGGTCAAACAAAACCAGTGCGTCAGACCCCCAATAGCAAGTACCACAAGAAAAGCCAAACTATGAACTAAAACCAGTATACAAATAATAATAATACTAAAGATAAAGCAGTAAAAGCAGACAGGAAATAAATAAAGGTACCACAGTGTATATAAAAGAGAACTGAAAACATGTAAGAGAAGGCATGTGAATATGTAAGGGTAAAACTGAGCATGTAATAAAATCGAGTATGTAGGACAAGTGGTAAATCCAAACATGTAAGACATATAGTGAAGCCAAGCATATAGCTAAGATAATACCATGTACATAATTAACAAAAATCTAAATACTGAAATAAGATAAACTGGAGCAAGACAAAGCTAGAGAAGACAAAAAAGGACTCCATCCATCAATCACAGCAGAACAATGAGTACGACTTGATACATTAGCTAACTAGGGTTATCACAATCCTAATTATTAATACATAAAAGTTTAAGATATTCAATCTAGTTATCTACCCTACAGACTACCCGCCTGATCCAGGCCAAAAGAGAAACAAGTATAGCTGTGAGCACCCTGAATTTCGGGTTGATTTTTTTTTCTGATTGATTTTAATTTCAATAAATAAATTATTCTGTTATTTTTTCCTTAAGTGTGATTTCCCGTGCCATTGATATTTGGAGTGTCAGGGATGTTCAACTCTGGAAATCTTCTTCATGAGTTTTGGAGTGGACAGGATTACCTTCATGTTGGTATATAGTGTCCCATCCAAACTTGTTCCCTTGTGCTCTTTTTGCTTCACTGAACTTTGGGTCGATTTAGACCATTTGATTATTTTTTATATTCCCACTCTTTTCCTTGATCATTTTCAGCACGTTATCGTCATTTTTAAATTGGAAGCGCAAGACCAGTCAGTTTCTTGAAACCAACTCCTTATTGATGATCTACTCGAGACGTTCGTTACCCCTGACCTTCGTGTCCCACTCAGACACGTCATTTTGTGCTCCATTTGCTTCGCACAACTTTCCCGATACGTGACCCGATTTTATTTCATCCTACGGTGTCACATTCACTTTCCAACTTGATTTGTGGGTCCCTTGTCGACCAAAACCTGTCAGCCCCAACTATGGACATGGACCACTTTGAGCCTACTATCCGTCCGCCACTTGTGTCCTATTTATTGAAATCCCCATGTGCTACTTATTCACTCATGATTATCAACACCTAATTTTAATTCAATTTTTGCACAATGTCCGATTTTGGATCCAATCCGGCTCCACTGAACCCAACCCCAGCTTCATTCTTCCTCTCCATCGTGACGCCCTCATATTTTCTTGCCCAAAAATATCAATTACTTATTCTACCCATTTATAATATTTATTGGAAATTTCTGTTGATTTTAATCTATAGGAATGACCTATTTTCTCCATTTAATACCTAGCCATAGGATCTTCCTCTTTTAATCATACCCATTAATTTCCTCCATGCAAATTTTTCCCAAACACACTATTCCCCAGCCGGCCCTAAAACCTAGGCAACCTTTTTCTCTCTCTCATTTCATTATCATCTCTCTCTCCTTTCTATTATTCCTACACCTACACAAACTAAAACCACAACCACAACAAAAATACCACAACAGCAGCTACAACACCCCGATCACCACCACCCCCTTCATCAACCCGAACTCCTCAACCTCCAGCGTGGCCGAGCCACCGGCCTCCGCCGCCGTCGGCCGGCCACCCACCACGGCCCGACCACCCGAGCTCTCCCCCTCCTTCTCAAAGCCAACGCCACCACCTCCATCACATCTCTACCCCGTAGCCATGCGACGCCGCCCCGCCGCACATGGCCACCCGTCGTTGGCCGTGGCCACGCCGCCGTGCGCCACCAGCGTGCGCGACCAGCAGCAGTAGCTGCAATGGCAGCCAGCGCACCCCCTTGCCGCGCACGCACGAGCGCGTACAGTGCCTCCGCCGGCCACGCGTCACCGTGGCCGTACTCTCCCGCCATGGGCGAACTCCGACGACCCTTCCTGGGTTCGCCTCTCCTCCTCCAGTGCGACGTAGAGCCGATTCGTGCGTTTTGCACGACGTCCCGTCGTGACGCGCGTGAAATCAAGTTCATTTTGGCGCTCCGTCGCAGCGACTTCGCGCGCATTTTTTCAGAAATTCGACCTTTGCATCGACAATTTCTTCGCTCCGTCGCAATCTCGGTATATCCACCTTCACTCATGTCAATTTTGGTCCGTTAATTTTATCGTTTGATACATCAAAACCGGCCACCAAGTTGACCGTTTAAATTGTATTAAATTTGGACAGTTTTACGGGGCCGACTTCGTCAGCTTGTATCTCCTCCATCGTATCTCCGTTTGGCGTGCTACCAGTTCCGGTGCGAAGCTGGTATAACCCTCTTGCTACTTCTCCAGTTTTGTTTCATTGTGAGATTGTTTGATTGGTTGAATTCGACACCAAAGTTGGCCGTCCGAATTTGTAATTTCCAACTTGTAAAATTTTATTTTTGAATACGGGACTCCAGATTTCATTTTTGACACCACCATTAGACTTGTGGCGTCGTTCTGGCATATTTTCATATAAAATTTGTTAGATTTGGAGAACGTGAGCCCGGGCACGTTTTTCGGTGCAAAGTGGGTCCCACATTCTGGGTCAACGGGACTTTTTGATGCCGGCTCATCGGAATCCAATTCCGGATATACCATTGAGTTTGTATCGTCATTCTGGACTCGTTGACATATAATTTGCTAGGTTTTGTTGGACATTGGATCCGGCGCGCATTTCGGTGCAAGTCGGATACCAATATCCGGGTCAACGGGTCATTTTGAGATCGGCTCATCGGAATCCAATTCCGGAGATACCGTTGAGTTCATATCATCATTCTGGACTCGTTGACAGGTAGTTTGCTAAGTTTTGAGAACATTGGCTCCGGCACGTATTTCCGTGCAAACCGGAATTCCAAGTTCTGGTCAACGGACCAAATTGAGATCGGGTCAACGGAATCCAATTCTGGAGATACCGTTGGGTTCGTATCGTCATTCTGGTTTTATGAACATATAATTTGTTATATTTTATAGACTTGTTTTCTTTCACGTTTTTTGGTGCAAAACGGCTCCGACACGGACACCGTTTTGACCCGAAATTATCTTTTTTCCCTTGTGTCCAAATTAGGACCGTTGGGTAGGCTATCCTAGCTAATTTGACCATTCTGGACACGTTGGCGATGTTTATTTCATCGTTCGACAATGTTTGTTGATAATTTCTCTGAGTTTAACCTTTTTATAATTAATTAAATAATTAATTCTTATAATGTTCGTATTTCGGGATTAGTACAACGAAACTGAGCTCAGTCGATTCCAGTGATCTCACATCGCTGAAATTGACAAGATGGACATGTGGATCACTATAATAAGATTATCAATTTTATCGATAATCTTCTTATCTCGATTTGCATGACGTAAGTTTCGACGTACAAATAACGAAGTACACTTTATATTAGACTAGAATTGACCTTGTTTGACCAGAGTTGACCAGTTGACCCAAAGTCAACTGTAAGTCAACACTTGACCTAGTTTGACTAGATTATTGACCGGAGTCGACCTAGAGTTGTTTTGACTTAGAAGAACCTAGAATAATGTAGATTGATTATAGAGATTCATTTATTATAATTTGAACACCTTGTAACCTGTGTTGCTTTAAATAGGACTCTGTGGCTTCAGTTGGACCCCCTATACTTATCAGCTGTTCAGGTTATCAGGCGAGTACATTCTCTGATCGTTTCATACTTGTCACGAATTATATTCTCGCTCTAGATTACTTTTACTTGATGCTGTCACGTTATCATCACGGATTGGTACTATATGGATCTCTTCTTGGGATGTTATCCCCCTTAGCGGGCGCATCAGATACTTTATGACATGTGTTTCATGTACATCATGTATTCTTTGTTTCTTCGTTATTCATGTACACTCATGTTCTCTCATGTTCTTACATGTACGTTCATGTACTCTCATGTTCTTTCATGTACGCTCATGTTTCCTCAAGTGTTTCTTGTATAACCAAAACATCACGTCCGTAACGTAACTTGAATAGATCCTTGTGTATTGATTGTGGGTAGGGGTGTGTATAAATGGTCATGTGATTTACCCATCATGTACACTCTGTTACTTTTCATGTTCATCATGTAAAACCTAAGCCAATTACATGCCATCTCGTACTCTAAATCACTAGTCACTTACAGTTCTTACTTATCATGTATATATATTTCCAGTTATCAAATATCTCTTATGTTTTCATGTACATCGTCTTACAGCGTTTCATGTATCTTATTCTATTGCCTGCTTTATATTTCCTGACATGAAATGAACTGCATGAGATGTATTGTGCTCGCTCATGTCCTGACTGGACCTCTTGATAAATTTTACAAATGGCTTGGGATTGCCTGCTAGCCTAGAGGAGACACAGTAGAGGTTGTTTAGATAGTTGTTTCATTTTGTCGAGAGTTGTATTTACTTTGTGGATTACTGTATTTGAGTTTTGAGATGTATTTCTGGGTTTTTGTATCTTAGACACTTGGACTTCTATCTCCTGTATCTCTTTTGTATTTTATGTTTTATCTATCCTCATTATGCTCTACCTTAGATGTGATTGAGACTGTATCTGCTATGTCACCCCCATTCGGGGAGTATATACTGCTTAGCATTATATTGTTAGATGATGTGACCTAGGACAGCGTTCTACCGCCGACACTGCGGCGTAGGCTGGGCGTTGTTACGTTCTCGTGCCCTAACTCTAGGGTGCGGGTCGTGACAATAGCAAACACACCACAGTAAGATACGTGTGTCCTAAGGTGCCCCATGCACTCGACGTTGTGCTGGAAGAGTGCTCATCATGACAAATAGATCCAAATCCCAAGTAGATATATATGAGACCGTGAAACAAAAGGTAGAGGTAACTGGAAAAGTCTTCCCTCCCAATGATCTAAATAATTAAGCTAGTTGTATAGTTCCTAATATTTTTATTCAAGATTTTGGGTGTGGCATTTCGCAGAATCTATCCTTGACATGAGACATACGAAATTGGACAAGACAAGCAAGTAAGTGTACTACAACATGCCACAACAAGACATGACAATATCAGGACATGGGCGCGCTACTACGAGCCACTAAAGTAAACTAGACATGATAAGAATCAAGAGTGTGCCATGACAGGCCACTATCAGGTAATCTAGACATGTACAGGAACAAGGAGTGCGTTATGACATGCCACTATCAAGATAGGACAAGTATTGAGACATGAGTGTGCTATGACGAGCCACTATATCAAAACAAGAAAACAGAACTCTCCTAGCCTTCGCTGTCTCGCTAAGGCCCTCCACAAATATGCCTAGACGGCAGAACTCTCCGGTGTACTCCTCTACTATCTGGTTCCCCTGAACCAGGTTCTCGAACTGCGTCTCCAAGGTGCCAAATGCTGTATCGGAGAAGAACTTCTCCTTGACGAGCTTCTTGAAAGTCTTCCAAGTCTGCCCCTCTGTACTAACCCTGGGGTCGGTCTGGTACCATGTGTGGACAAGGTCCTGTATCTGGCTGTCCGCTGCTTCTATCTGAAGCCTAGCTGGTATCTCCGTGAGGTGAAAGATCTCCTCTATATGCTTGATCCAGTCGTCAGCATATAGGATACCCTTGGTACCCTTGAAGTCTCACAGCCGCATCTTCTGAAAGTCCTGAATGCCCGGAGTCCTTGGCCGGTACGGCTGTATCTGTCCTTCCAGTGGTTGGGCAGTCACCTTCTCTACTGCTACCATGGCTATCTGATGGACATTATCAATGCCCTTCCTTATATCCTCCGTCTGGCGCCGCTGAGTCTCCATTATCTGCTGCATAAAGGTAAAGAACTGTGCCATATCAATTGTCCCTTGAGGCGGTGGTGGTAGCATCCCCTGAACCCCTAGGGTAGTCCTCGAAACCGGTGGAGGAGTACACCCAAAAGCTACAGACGCTCCCACCTGAGTAGGAACAAGAGGTACTGTGGTCCCAGGGTCCTGCTGAGTCGGGCGAGAAATGGAAGATCTCTCAGCGGTATCCTTTAGGCCAGAGCGTTGCGATCGTGTCTCCACCATCCTGAAGACAGATCAAACAAAGAATCAGTTACTGCGAAAGAAACGATATAATTAAAGGAGGACAGTTTGTTTCAAAAGAAGGCAATTAGCAGCAAGAATTAGATAAGAGTTTTTCTAATGTGATTGAGTACCTTAACTTATATCCTATTTTCTACTACAGGTTATAGTGATACTCTAATTCGAGTAGCACTACGAAATTGCACTAGTTACGATGGACCTGAATGGGCCACCACTAAAACGTGTCACGACTCGCACCCTGTGTAAGGGCACGAGAAGTAGGTACGTCCAGCCTACGTCACAGTGTCGGCGGTAGAACGATGTCCTAGGTCACAACATCTAACAATATAACCATACATGTACAATGATATATGCTCCAAAAGGAGGACAATATAAAAGTACAACTCAATCACAGTATCTACGGTAAAAATAAGGAATAAAAAGATGGATAAGATAAAAGAGTAATCTCCAACAAGAGCTACAATGAGAGTAATATCTGAGTGTTCAATAACAAAAATAACCAATATCTGAAGGTACATGAAATAAGACAACTAAAAGGGAAACTAGTATAGAAATCTAATCTAGACAATAGACAAGTCCTCAGCGACTGCTGGATCCTTCTGAGGGTCCAAGTCACTGGTGTCATCTAAGCCTGTGCCATAATATGTAGGGCAAAACTCCTCCTCATCACCTGTAATATTTTCAACAGTCCAATCAGGACGAAAACGAGCACAATACATCTCACGCAGTTCATATCTTGACAGGAAATATAAAGCATGTGATAGGTTAAGATACATGAAATGCTGTAAGAAATAAGCATGAAAAGAAAAAAAGAAACTGATAAACGAAGCTATCTATATATGATAATAGAGAACTGTAAGTGACTATGTGATTTAGAGTACAAGATAGACATGTGAACGGCTTGATTTGTACATGATTACACTAAAGAGTTTGTACATGATTACACCACTTTGGAATTGTTTACATGACTATTTCTACTCCCTCAGGCCCAAATCAATACACAAGGATCTAGACAGGTTATGTTATTGTACATGATAGTTTATACATGAAACTCATGAGATCATAAGAGTACATGAGAGCACATGAGTATACATGAATAATAAGTATCCACAAAATACATGATATTCGTGAAAAGCACATGACATGATGTATTCGATGCACCCGAGGGGAATAATATCTCATATAAAGATCCATATAGTACTAATCCATGATAATATCGTGTCAGTATCAAGTAAATTAAACTATAACAAGAATATAATTTCTAACAAGTATGAAACGGTCAAAGAATGTACTCACCTGGTATCTCGACTGTCTGATGAGAATAAGAGTCCGAACTAGAGTATCTGAGTCCTATTTAGAACAACCATAGGTTACAAAGTGTCTAATATGAAATAGAAGTAGTCTACAATGCATTCTAAATGATTCTAGGTCCTTCTAGGTCAAAGTCAACCCTTGGTCAAATCTGGTCAAACCTGGTCAACTCTGGTAAACTATAAGTCAACTAGTCCATCTACCAAATTTTAGGTCAAACACAAGTTATCAAGTCATTCTAAGTCTGTTTGAGTCGATTTGGATCAAGTTTGACTCAAAGTTGACTTTTGTCAACTTGGTCAACTTGCTAGTCAACTCGACCAAATTAGGCTCATTGGGTCAATCCTAAACTGACTAGCTAACCCTTAGACTATATCTCAAAGCAATCACAACACAACCATATATACACTATTCATATATTACATTCTATATATATATATATATATATATATATATATATATATATATATATATATATATATATGCAAATGACCTCTAGCCTAGTGGTTAAGAGAGATGCATGCGACCCGAGTGGTCAGGAGTTCGAATCCCAGTGGGAGCGATTCCAGAAACAATTTACCTGGTTCCAAAATATATATATATATATATATATATATATATATATATATATATATATTGAACTGAAGAATATTATTCAAAACAAACAGGGGGTGGTGCCGGGAGATGGCCTAAGCACCTACAAAACCTCCACTTTGGAGGACGCCTACCTACAAAACCAAAATGAGGAGGTGATTCCAGTCGGGAGAACCCGAGGGGGGCAGAATAAGAGGGGGTGTGGGGGAAAAGAGGACGGAAAGGACCCACCCACCCTAAACTAAGGAGGATACTTAAGGTTGGGATCTGCTTCTTCTCCGAGCTGGAAGAGCGTAGGACCCTAGGTGGGACAGACACCGCTGCGAACTGCGATGTTGCCCGTTTTGGCTGCAACTCCCGCGATCCGATGGACAACTTCTGAGTCGGGAATTTGTCTGCAAAATAGGACTCCAAGTTGACGTGTTCGTTGTTGTATATACCCAGCGCTGCATCAAGGGCCTGCTCGACCTCCAGCATTCAGGGAAGGATCGCGTAGGCTAGATCGGGGTTATCGTCCAGGTTGCGAAAGACGTGGAGTTCCCGAAGACCCTCTTCCGGGGAGCACACAGTCGCAATCCGCTCGAAAAATTTATGATATTAGATTAGGGATTCACTAAGCGAAGATGCTAGGGCGATAGCGGTGTTATCACGGTTGAGTGCTGGATCAGAAGCGACGGGGCCAGCGGGAGGTGAGGTGCTCGAGTTGGGATCTTCAGTTGGGGCCCGATGCTGAGGGGCGGCGATCGGGGCTCCCGAGGAATGTTGTGGTTCTGCGGCCTCAGAGGAAACAGAGATGATTTCCTGGGCGAGGCTAGCTGACTAATTGGCGGTGTCAATTGGCTACGTATTTCTGGCATTAGCCTTGGTTGGAGGTGTGTTGAGCAGACAGGGATGGAGAGCTCTGCTAGATCATCTGAGGCGTCCTGAGTAAGGGCATCAAACTGGTTGGCAGTGAGCAGCGGAGTAGGAGGGGTGTGGGCGAGATACCCGATAGACATGGCCCCTGAATGAGCAATTGGGTGAGTTCCTTTGAAGACGGTATGAGATCGGAAGGGGACAGCCTCATTATCTGAGGTGAAATGAAGATGGAAATTGGGGATGGGGGTCGATATGAGGATTTTGTTGGGCAACGGATGACGGGCTGAGCGAGATTCTGGCTTGATTATCTCCGGGTGAGCGCGGCAGCATTTTGCTAGGGAGTGGCCCCTAGTGCAACAGTGTTGGCAGAAGCTGATCAGTTGCTCGTAGATAATAGGCTGGGTGAACGATTTGTCACCCAACTCTATGAGGACGGACTGTAGTAGCTCTCTGGAGATGTCTATCTCTATGCAGATCCTGGCGTAGTTACCCTTGGCGATGCTGCAGATTTTGTCGGCCACGGCAAGAACTTGCCGAAGGAGCAAGCGATCCTTTTCAGTGCTGCCATGGCGAAACATATGAGGGGAAGGTTCGGGAAGGTGACCCATAAGGACACGGTCGAAGAGGATGGAGCTCCGAGGGAGTTCCATTTGAAAAGAGTGAAGTGGTGCTTGCCGATCCACCCTGAGTTGTGGGGCAGAGCTTTCCTGTCGTCTCTGGGAGAGGAGATGTGTAGAAGGGTGGACCTGGTGGATGATTGGACAAAGGAGTCGCCTGGGGCACGCTGTTGCCAGCTGCCGTAGGGGGGCTACCGCTAACACCCGAAACTGGGCTACCTTTGTTGGCGCCTACGGGGAAAGCGGGTCCCAAGCGCGGTCACAGCAGGGCAACCGATGGAAGCGCCCGCGGGGTGTGGAAATTCGAATGCGCCCAATGGGGGGCCAGGTCTTTGAGTGCCTGGGGCATCCGAGAAGGGCGCATGCTCTCCCAGGGGAGGCACAAGGAAGTGGGCACATATGTCTATTCTGGCACCTCCCGAGGGGG
>JANAVB010031530.1:0-47500 GCA_029216955.1 Iris pallida | reverse complement strand
TGCCCCCACACGGCCATAAAATTTCACGTGAAGTGGAGCTCTGTGCGTCGAGTTAGGACGCACAGACAGCAGGGCATGCACGGGTCCGTGCACGGACCTCGTGCACACGTGTCCGTGTCCTATTCGGACACTAAAATCGTGTCGAATCGAGTTCCATCTTCACAAAAGTTAATTCAAATAATATCAGCTAGAAGTTTGTGAAAACAGAATCGAAAAATAACAACTTTCAGTTCTAAGTGGCATTTCGTCGAACACGTGTTCCATAGGACCGACACGTGTCCGATACGGCTATCAAACGAAATCACAAACCTACCCAACTTCATCCATACGTCGGGGTTACCTATATGGATGCATCTACGAAGAAAAATTGGAATTAACAAGTGTTTTAGAGAGATTTACCTATTGAGTGTCAAAACTCAATCAATGAAACAAGTCTCCAAACACGTCGATACCGATTTTCTCCAGTCCAACGCCTCCGATCCCTCGCTAGCAAGTCTCCAACAGGTTTATCTCCTCCCAATGGTCGCAACGCACTTCGTTTGGACAGATTTGGGTGAGAAACAAGAAAATGGGGCCTTTGGAAAGAAGGAAAAACTAGGGTTTGAACTTGTGACGGCTACTATGTTTCTCACAATGAAAAAAAGGAGGCTGCTGTGTTTGGCCGGCCAAGGTGGGTCTTAGGGTTAGGTTTAGGGTTTGGTCATGGGCCAGCACTCCTCAAGTTGCTTTAAAGGCCCATTGACAAAAGGGCTTAAAGGCTTTATATAAAAATGACTTAAAAATGAATTAAATGATTCCTAAAATGGACAATAATTCTAAATAAAAATCTAAAAATTCAATTAATTCTCTAATTACATTATTGGACTTTTAATCAAAGTTGACTAAGGTTATACCACCTTCTACTACCAAAACACCAATCAAAACCACACACCAATCAATTTAATTAATAAATTAATAAAAATTCAAAATTTGCACAAAATGACTAGAATACCCCTAATAGAAAAAAATGAGTGTGACAAATTTTTATAGGTAAAAACTCTCTGTCAAATACTACCTGCCATACGGTATGGTCCGGTACACTGTCGGTACGTCGATTTGTGTAACAACAGGTTTTGCAAAATGAAAAGGACCCACAAATCGGTATTCCGTCGGTATATACCGGTATACCGATGATATGTCATTTGTGTCCGAGAAACAATACTAAAGATATGAAACAAGCTGCAGAAACCAAAACTCAGCCCGAAAGTTGCTAAAATTAGTATAACCATGAAAACAATACTAGAGGAAGGTCGTGTACATCATATATACTAAGTCTCATTGCAAGTACTCCGACATTGTTCCCGATACGGAGTTTTCCTACTAAAAAAATCAAAATTTCACAGGAAATAAAAACCTAGCTCAAACAAAATTTTTGTGACGGGCAAAATAATGATATTCATAGGTGAAACATATTAATTTTTCGAATAAACTTGTTTTCAAAACAAACCTTTAATTGCTTTCTAAATATTATCTACGAACTAATGTTTTATCTATATTATTATTTAGAAGTGTTATCGGTGAAATTATAATAATAATCAAAATAAGTTTCTTAATATATATCGACTGTACGGAGGAAACTATTTTTCATAAATAAATCCTAATATGGACTTGATTAGATGAATGTATGGTATGTGATTTTTGGTTGTCTGTCTTGGACTCTGTAAATTTTTTGCGGACTGAAGCAACTATAGTTCATGCCGAAGTTTGAATACGACTTTTGGTCTTCGTAGAATCATCCCGGATTGGATGAACTCCATGTAAGTATACCTTGCCAACTTGTACAGTATAGTTCATATGCATGTTCTCTACTTTCATGTTGTTTTTTTCCTCATACTTTTATATTCATGTTGCTTTATCCTATTTTAGTTTTACTTTATCTTGTTTCTAGCTTACATGCACGTACCTGATTTCTGTTATATTTTACTACCTGTTATATTGGTCTTTGTGTTCACATGCGTCTTGTGATAAAGTTGTCCAGTCCTACACCATTATTCTTTTAACCTGAGTATGACTTGACTTGATATTCTATAGATTGGGAGTGCTTGCCTTGACTGCACTCTATAGGATTGACTTGACCTTGATATTAGAATTGGCTACTTGACCATCTCGATTGGAAGTGTTTGCCTTGAGGATAATTAAGATACTATAGATTGGGAGTGCTTGCCTTGACTACAGTCTATAGATTTTACCTGACTTATTATTAGCTTCGTCTAGTATGGCATGCCACTGTCTTAGGTTCCTTGTGTCTTAGTTTTCGTGTGTCTCAGTTGATTCTTTCACGACTATTTTTTTATTTTCCCTGCTGCATATTTTATATTGTTACATTCGTCATATTTTAAGTATTTTATTACGTCCCTTCTAAAGACCTGGTGATCTCTCCAGATTATTGTTGAGATTTGATATAGGCATAGTGGAAGCTATAACATCTTTGGATCTCCAGGTATTGTCATGCCCCAATACCAGAATACTTGCAAGTGGGGACGGACATGGCCAGCTACGCAATATCAAAGTACACCAGTACTCTGAAATCACGTATAAGCTGTCAAGACATGGGGGTTACTTTTATAAGCCAACAGTCGATCCTAGGTTAAAACAATCCTAGGTACCTCAATCACAGACAATTATACAAGGTACAAGAAGTATGATCATCAGACATACAATAGTAAAGCGTCCCAAACAATATATACATGGATGATCATGAAGCTAGTAATACAAAATGGAGAAACTAGCAAGAGTATTAGTCATATGTGATAGCTCTAGCTGCAGTCTAGAATACGCACTATCATGTTTATGCTCGTAGGCTAAATTTCAAGGACCAAAACACGAGCTGAACACGTGCTCGGAGGGTCACCGTCGAGTAGGTGGTGCGGAAGATCCTCTGGGCTTCTCTATCAGATATGGCCAAACAAAACCATTAATGGGGTCAGACCCCCAATAGCAAGTACCACAAAGAAAGCCAAACTTATGAATTAAAACCAGCAATAACTAACATAATAATGGTTAGAGATATAATTAAGTAAATGCAGATATGGACTCATGCACTACCAATGTACTTATCCCGAACATAGAAAGACAATAAGTAAAGTATCCTTGAGCATAAAGTAATTAACATGTGACATAATGTAAGTGTAGACATGTTAAGTAAACAGAATCTTGAAATTTTGTAAAAGCAATTGAACATGTGAACTTGTGAGATTGCCGGATCATAAGAGCATGGTGACCCGATATAGGAAGTCATGTATAGCTTGTGAGATAATTGAACATGTGAGCATGTAAGAATTATAAAGAAAGACAATGATAAGTGGACTTAGGAACTATTCTGAAGTCAAGTTACAACCCTAAAACCAAATAAGGACCGAGGTTGTAACTCTTCTCCTGAACAGAAAGTCTTTGATCATTGTATAGCATAAAGTTCATGTATAGAATGTGAGTACTAAATAGGACGACAATTGATAAGATCTCTTAGGAACTATTCTGGAAGCCAAGTTACAACCCTTAAACCAAACAAGGACCGGGTTGTAACCCTTCTCCTGAATAGAACTTAGCATCTGATCATTTATCGACAAGGTAAAGCATAAACCATAGTGTACTGAAATAAACATACGGGCACTGCTTAGACAAAACTAGACTGGACTAGACTGACTCCATCCATCAATCACGGCCAAGCAATGAGTACGGCTTGATACTTTAACTAACTAGGGTTATCACAAGCCTAGTTACTTAACAAGATGTAAAGAGATTTCCAAGTTCAGTTACTCGCCTGCTGCTACCGGAGTGACCCCAGCAAAAGAAAACAAGTATAGCAGACACACTGCAGTAAGATACATGTGTCCTAAGGAGGTGCCTCACTCGACGGTGAGCTGGAAATGTGCTCATCATGACAGATAGCTCCAAATTCCATGTATATATATATATATAAGGCCGGTATCAAATAGGCAACAGATAACTGGAAAAGTCTCTTCATTAACTACTTGATCAATCTAGTCATTAATCCTAGCCAGATTCAGTATGAATTCCTGACCATGGTCATCAGGGATCCATGCCTTAGACATGATGCAATACAGAATATGTAGCTTGTACAAATACACTCAAGAGAAACACTCACGGTGTCCAAATCATTCATTACTTGTAAGCCAATAAAGCCGTCACAACAGCATTCATGGTTCATGTCATGTCATATTACTTGTTATATTACTAGTCTGGAGTGCACCATGACGGGTCACTATCATATTAAGGGTACTTGTTAGGGGTGCGCCACAATGGACCACAATCATGTTAAGCAAAGAAGTGACATGTGACTTGAGTACACCGCAACGAGTCACTATCGTGTTAAGCAAAGAAAAAAGACATACATTATGAGTGCACCACAACGGGTCACTATCATGTTAAGCAAAAGAAGGAAGACATAAATCATGAGTGCCCCACAACGGATCACTATCATGTTAAGCAAAAGAAGGAAGACATATATCATGAGTGCCCCACAACGGGTCGTTATCATGTTAAGCAATCATAGACGTACGAAAGCTTGTAGATAGATCTTGATAAAAGGTGCATCATAACATAAGAGAAGGAATAAATGAGGTAACTACTTGGCCTAAAATACCAATTAAATCTGTGATAGTGTTAAGGGTATGAGAGGGATACAATCATTCTCTAACTGTACCATATTATTAAATCATGTTAAAAATTTTATTTATTAAAGAAATATCAAGCTATTAAGTAGGGTCGTCGCAATTTAGGCTGAGATAGAAAACATAAAATGCAATCATAAGCTCCATATCAAGAATGAAAGAAACTTGCATAAAATAGTTGGTAACATATACTTGAAGCCAAGAAAAAGATCCACAACTTTTATGTTGGAAGTTGAAAGAAATTCTGGCCACAAATTAGTCAATAGGACATAAAATAGCCAGAAACAGCCAAAATAGACATTATGCGGCATTCTACGGCACTATGCGTCCTGCGGTACTATTCATCCATGCAGCACTATGCAAACCTGCGGCACTATGCAAGCCGTGTGGTACTATACAAGCCTGCAGCACTATTCATGGCTATGGCACTATTCATGCATGTGGCACTATTCAACTCTATGGCACTATTCATGCATGTGGCACTATTCATCGTCCCTGCCAAAATCAGGACAAATGAGCATAGAAGATGTTCAAATCTTATTTTGGCCATAACTTCCTTAAAACAAGTCGAAATCTAACTTTTCAAAGGTCCATTTTGGGTAAAATTGAATTCTCTACAACATAGAACAATCAAAACTTGAAAATATAAAAGTTTAGTAGATCAAAACCCAAGAAAATCAAAAAAGGTATAAACTTAGATCTACAAAAATTTATCCACCTAAATAAAAAATGCCAAGTTCTAAAGATGATAAGAATCATGTAAGAAAGAGTTTAGAACAAACAAAATAACATTTGTCCAACATTTGGCAAGATGTACTTGCCTTAGGTTGGAGGAGAAAATGAAAAGGAAGAAGATGAAGAGAATGAAAATAATGGAGGAGAGAGAGAGGAGTTGGGTTTCATACAAACCTTCCCATCTCAAACCCATCTAAACCAAACCAAGTCCTATACCAAGTTGAACCGAACCAAATTAGACCAAGTCAAGTTTAACCTATACTTTGGGAAAAAATTAACATATTTGAAAACCAAAAAATATGAAATACGGCTCAAAATACGTACCCGTACATAAATACTGATACAGTGAGACGAGTCTCACAGGTATCGATTGATGATGCTTCTTATTCTATCTTCCGTAGTTGTTTTTCATTTAGTTTTATAATAGTTTAGTTAGTTTAGTGGATGTTATTATGATTACATGGACACATGTTCTGATTTACACAGCTTATATGTATTTGACTTGAGTCTGGTTAAATACGTAGCTGGCATGTTGACGTATCGTAATCCTACGTATTTTGGAACTAGGACGTGCCATTTTCTATCCAAAGTCATAGATAGATAGAAAATAAGATTGCACACAAATTATATAGAAAAAATAAACACAATAAACTAAAATATCTTAATTTTTTTTAAAAACATCAAAATTATGCTAGATGGTCTGGCGAAACTTTTCTAAGTTTGAGATTTTTTTCAAACTTGTTTCACTATTGCTAATACATTTAGAATATATTACTATCGAGAACTTTTTAACATCCTTACCAATAGATCTAGTTTGTTAAGCAACTAATAACTCCATATTGCAAGACTTTTTGTTTTCAAAACTTGTTGGTCGCCTTATTATTTACATATAATTTCAATAACTTCTAGTCCATTTGTTCAGCTTTTAATAATTCACATGGGGTTCAACTCTTTTTTTTTTTTTTTTCTTCCCCTCAAAATAATTACTGTATATTTACTTTAACACCACGCACCCCCCCCCCCCCCCCCCCCCCCCCCCACACCACACACACACACACACACACACACACACACACACAAAAATCAGTCCGCCAACATTTCTAGTATTTATTTTCTATCCACGATAAGCTTAACTAACTTTCAAAATAACTAACAAAATATAAAGTTAATTAAGTGGTCAAAATTTTTCTTCTAAGAGAATTAACAAAAATTCTAGAGGAACTCATTAGTTCTTAACTTTGACATGTATTTCATTCTCTAATTATTTTTTTCAAGGAAAAAAATCAAATGTCTAAATGCAAAAAATAATCATAATACGTGTTATATTCATATTGTAAGTCCCATTTGAATTTCTTAATCGAACTCGAGAATTAATGGGCAATTGATTTGACCCAAGAAGTTTTGTACTTAGACATGCACAGGATAAAGTGCATTTAAATCCTCCTTAGATGCGCGAAAAATGTAATTAAATACTCATAGTTTGGAAAAAAAAAAAAATCATGCCGTTAACAGATTTGTTTGGTTTGCATCCATGTCGTTAACATACGTTAAAATATGTCTAAAAAAACGATTTTACCCCTCCCCCACTCTCTTCCCCCTCTCTCCGGTGGTGGGGGCTGGCTGACGAAGGGAGGAGGGGTGGGGGGGGGGGGTGTCGAGGCGCCGGCCGGCGGAGGGCAGAGGGAGGGGGGGGGGGGGGGGGGGGGGGTCGGGGGGGCTGGCCGGCGGAGGGAGGTGTGGAAGGGCTGGTAGAAAAGGTAGGGGAGGGAGGGTAGGAAAGAAGGGGAAGGGTATTTTAGGTAAAAAAAAATTTAAAGTCTTTAATAGCCATTTCTAATGGCTAATAGACCGTAGAGACTTTTTTGCTTATACGGATAATATAAGGTGGAGATAAACTGTTTAAATTTTCTAACGAATTTTATTTTAGTAAGGAGGCGTATCTAAGGTAGTTTATATGCACTTTACCGACGTGCACAAGTATCGGAGATATTTGTTGTGTTGTGTCACCCAAATTAAATTGTAAACAAAATGTGTTCGTATATAATAAGCACAAGAATATCCCCTTGTCTTATAATCTGTTTCCCTGTAAAGCCAGGCACCGACCGCTGCAACAATCCGCGTGATGGTGCGTGCCAAATTAAAAAGAACTAAAGAAACTAACGACGAAACGATCAACTCGCGTTAGCGTCGCGCCTAATCCTCTCCTTTCATCTGCCACGTACCATTCTGTCAACAAACCTCCAACTAAACGGACACGTGTCGACCAGATAGCACGTATGGACTGTTTGGAAATATCCAGAAAAATTACGTCCGGGATGCCAAGTGACAATTAGATTGAGACAGGGGCAGTAAAGTCATTTCACAACGGGCCATTGTCGCACTGTCAGCAGCGTCCGGTCGCTGTCCTAGCAATAACTGACCACACTAAGCACAGCCCACCATAATGATCTGACCTGGATTACCTGTTATGCCCCTGAAGGTTATGAATATTTATCAACTTGCCCCCACCTGCTCCGTACGCGGATTTAGCAGTTAATAAATAAGCCCATTTATTCCTTAGAATGTCCTCTCCTGTTGGTATCACTTGATATAATAAGTAGGCATACTTGGTCTACACCCCTGCAACTTTTTCTTATAATTGCACAGAGTACCTTGACTAGTCCACTCCGGTTGAGGTCTGTGGAAAGATAAAAAATGACAATTAGGTCCAGCCTAGCTGGTCTGTAAGGAGACAAATGTATTTGATTAGAATAACTTGAAAGAGTAGGAGATGAGAAATGATATTATAATAATTAAATTATAAAAAAAGGAAACATATATATTATAATAATTATGCAATAAATAAACAAATAGTTTAAGAAATAAAGATAAATAGTAATTATAATTCATTAGTACTAATAAAAAAATTGGTTAACTAATTCATTATTTTAATTACAAAATAAAATAATTATCTCAAATAGTTATTAATTATCTTATTTGCTAATTAATTACTAATAATTATGTACTGCAAATCAAACAACAACACCATAAATCTAGAAAGTAGGAACACTCCAAGACTATGACCTCGTCGTGTCGGACATGTATAAAAAATTTAACGAATACATAAGGGACAATCCATGGACACACCAAAATATATGTCATGTCTATTGTGTCCTTATTTATCGTGTCGGATCGTATTCATGTTCATACAACATTGGTTGAAATCTAAATAAAAAAGTAATATTAACTAAAAAATAGCAGTTACCTACTTGTCATGCCCCGATTCCATCGAATCGATAGTCGTCCCCCAGACGTGATGTCGTGCGAACCTAATTTGCTATCGCACAAGGCATAGTCATAAGGTAATCCGAAACACGATAATCTAAGAGAGCAAGCAGACAAATTGAATCACACCTTAAGTAAAGGGAACTTTGATCTTTATTGAAAATGAACATCATTTACAGACTCCAGTACAGGACTCATGCCGCGCTGGCTACAACATGACTCAATTACGAAAGAGTGCCGATGAGATAGTCGTTCCATACATTGCACACATTCCTCAATATACAATAGAGTATTCCAGTGACCTGGAATGGAGGGACGCTGAGCCATCTTTCTTGGACAGTTGAGAGTCTTCAAAAGTGGAGTTGCAGGACAAGTCTTCGACGCGCAGCCGAAGCTTTAAAATCACGAATGTCGCTGAGCTAGTTGGCACGTCCTTCCTGATTCACGGGACCTGCAAAGCGCGAGGATCAGTACGATCACATGGACTGGCGAATGGCTAATTAAAATTTAAGTTATGCATTTGATTCAAGCAGTTTTATAAACATGTTAGCTAGCTATTTTTGTGATCTTTCTAACTAACCATCCTGATCGCTTTGCATGTTAACATGTTTTGAGGCAAGCATATAAAATTGTATACATTAAGCAGCTATTATATTCATCTCGTGTCACGTGCATTAGTTAAGCAGTGAAAGGGTGTGAAGGTTAATGGCAATGTCAAGCCATTACGGACAATAGCTGGGTTAACGACGACCCTTTCGCGACGGGTAGCGAGCCCTGTGCGAAAGTTCCCGAATAATCCACGCCGATGTGAGGCTGGCGCTTGCTATACTCGTTCCTCCCGGGCCAAATCGGTTCCTTGGCCTAGGCAACCGTTCGAGAAAACTACACCGACAAGTTGTCTAATAACCGTTTTGAAGATTCTTGAAAAATACTCTCTTTTCTATAACCTTATCCTTTCTCTTTTAGTTGCAAAACTTAGCCTTTCTTTTGAACTTAGTCGATGTAATCACTTAGCCATATCGTTACGATAAACGTTAATCGATTCATTCATTGTTTTGCATAGGCTAAGTGGAATTGCATAAGAAAGCATAATTTCTATTTCCAATATTGGCAGTTTGATAGCAAGTGTTCCGTGAAGAATCATGCCATGATTTTCTTGATTCTACACTATTATGACAAGCATTTTATTTAACTTCATATTGCTTTTAAAATAGAGGGACGAGACGAAGGAGGTCAGCCACTCGCCTTAGACTTGCTTCAGGCGAGGGACTGGTTGGCTGCGCTGACATCGCCTACGCGATCACCTACAATGGCATAAGAAACTGATTAGAATAATGTGTAATTCAAGGAATTTCAATATGCAAGCGAAGCTCGAAAATGCAAGTTACGAAAACTCATCAAAAATATTCACAAAAAATGCATTCACGAAAACCAAAGCCAAAGCCAAAACCAAATCAAATACGGCATAAAAACCAGAGCAACGAGAGGTCACTTCCGACTCTGCCGCAGAGCCAATCCTTGAGACGTAACCCGCTGAATATGGGACTTGGCTCCGAAGAAGCCATTCCATAACGGGGAATGGATCTTAATTCAATCGTTTTCGTTCGACCGATTTTGCCGATTTCGACCTATCGGTCTCGACCGAATCGATAGCGACAGTGTTCTTTCTCGCGCATCCCGTGGAAGGAAACGGGACACGATGTAGGAACGGAACACTACACCATAACCAATTAATAAAAAATTTTATCCTCGAAACTTAAGGATAGAACCTACCTCTACGAGAACAATGAAAGAAATTTCTCCTTCATTTCCGATTCAAGCTCCCACGTCGACTCTTCGACCGAATGGTTACTCCAGAGGACGCGGACGAGAGGGATCGCTTGATTTTGCAGTAGCTTATCCTTGCGTTCTAAGATTTGAACTGGCTCTTCAACGTAGGATAAGTCAAACTTCAGTTCCAATTGGCCAAAATCTACCACGTGACTAGGGTCATGCACGTACTTCCACAACTGAGAGATGTGGAAGACATTGTGTACACCTTCTAGTATCGGCGGTAGGGCAATTTTATAGGCCACTGGGGCAACCCGCTCGAGTATTTTTAACGGCCCCAACGAATATCGGACTCAACTTTTCCTTCGTGTCGAACCGAGTAACTCCTCGCATGGGCGGCGACACTTTAAGAAATACGTGATCACCTTCTTAAAACTCAAGGTGTCGATGATGAACATTCGCGTAACTTTTCTGATGACTCTATGCGGTCTTTAATCTTTTCCGAATGAGCCGAATTTTCTGTACGGTCTGTTCCACCAGTTCCGGGCCGAGAATCTGCCCCTCTCCGACTTTTTCCCAGCAAATGGGCGATCGGCACTTTCGTCCGTACATGGCTTCATACGGTGCCATTTGAATGCTGGAATGATAGCTATTGTTGTATGCAAATTCGGCCAAAGGTAGATGAACGTCCAACTCGACTTAAAGTCAATTGCGTAGAGTCGTAATATGTCTTCGAGAATCTGATTGACGCACTCCGTTTGGCCATCAGTTTGGGGATGATAGGTTGAGCTAAAGTTCAACTTGGTACCCAGAGCCGACTGAAGGCTACTTCAGAATCGTGACATAAATCGTGAATCCCGATCAGAGACGATGGATACTGGAACTCCGTACAGCCGTACTATCTCGTCAAGATAAACCTGCGCTATGCGATCAGTCGTACTATCTCGTCAAGATAAATCTGCACCGTACTATCTCGTCAAGATAAATCTTATTTGAGATATTTACACTAGAACACAAGACACAATCCTAACTTATTCTGGAGGGCTCCAAATAGTCTCAAATTTGAATCTAAAGGGGATACATGCATAGGGGTGTATCCTACGGATTCAAAACTAAATATTATGCATATAAATCAATTTAGAGCATTGGTTTTACCTATTGGGAGTGAAATCCTAATAAAACTCTCAAGGATACTGCTCCGACACGAAGATCTTCCAAAAAGGACACTCTTTCTTGCACTTTGCTTCAAATCTTTGCTAGCACCCTCCCTTGGTAGTATGAGAATGATTGATGAAAGATTTGGTGGAGGAAAAAAGAGGTTTGGAGATCAAATCAAAGAGAGAAGCTCTCTAATTTGGGGAAGAACACTTTTTGAATAAAATGAGGCAAGATGGAATGAAAAGAAAGAGGGACACCTATGATTTATGTGGCTGCCATGGAATGACCTAAGGAGCCTATGTAAAATGTCCAAGATGCCCTTACAAGTCTTATTTTGGTCCACTTAAGTCATGACAAGGTTTGAGGTCAAAAAGGGTCAAGTTTAAGTCTCTAATTTAACCAATCTAACTAAGTAGGATTAGTCTAATCTTACTAACTTAATTAGTGGAATTTGTGGGCCATGACTAACTAATCTTGGGGTCCCGTCTAGAGTCTAAATTACTCGGGTCACTAACACAAGTCGAAACGAGACGAAACTCGAACCCGACTAAACAAATCCCATAAAAATAATATTAAATATATAAAATTTCCAAAATATTAAAATATAAAAATGAACAAAATATTCTTTGCCTAAAAATGGTAATTAGTTAATATAATCACATGGGTTAGGCCTCCATGGTCATGGTTAGTCTCTAGGCTAAGCAGCTCTAAGGTTACACTAGCAAAAGGACAAAATCACAAAACACTAATTTAATGATATTAAAAATAATCAAAATTCACCAATAAAATAATAACATGATTTAAAACTATTATTAAATGATTAATTTATAAAAGTTTAAAATTACCCTTATTTTAGAAAAGTGATGGTTACAAGTATCGGGGCCGAGACGAGCCGTTGCTTTAACTCCTAGAAGAAAGCTTCACAGTCATCTGACCATTCAAATGCGACTCCTTTCTGGGTGAGGCGAGTCAGAGGCGATACGATCTTCGCAAAGTCTTTCATGAAGCGTCAGTAGTATCCCGCTAAGACACGAAAACTTCGAATCTTGCCGACGGACGCTGGCCGTTTCCAATCGACAACGGCTTCAACTTTCTTTGGATCGACTACAATGTCTTCCGTTAAAATGATGTGTCTGAGGAATACGATGCAGCTCAGCAAAAATTTATATTTGCTTTGCTTTGCTTTGCATATAACTGATTTTCTCGAAGGGTCTGAAGTACGGTCCGTAGATGCTCAGTATGTTGCTGCCTATTCTTCGAGTAGACAAGTATATCATCGATAAAGACTACTATGAACTTGTCGAGGAATGGTCGGAACACCCGATACATTAAATCCATGAAAGCATCTGGGGCAATCGTTCGGCCGATCGATATTACCAGGAATTTGTAATGGCCGTATCGAGTGCGAAAGGCGGACTTCGACATATCATCCGGCTTGATCTTGAGTTGGTGGTAACCAGAGCGCAGTTCAATTTTAGAGAATACTGTAGCTCCTTACAGCTGATGAAACAGATCATCCATGCGGGGCAGGGGATATTTGTTTCGGACGGTAGCTTTATTCAGCTCGCGATAATCGATACAAAGACGCGATGAGCTATCCTTTTTCTTGAAGAGCAGCATGGGTGCTCCCCATGGCGAGACGCTGGGTCGAATGAATCCCTTGTCGAGCAACTCTTGCAACTCTACTTTAAGTTCTTTAAGCTTTGCATGAGCCAGCCATTCTATACGGGGCTTTAGAGATTGGTCGGGTATCAGGGAATGTATCAATAGTGAACTCAATCTCTCGATCGGGTGGCATGTCAGAAAGTTCGTCTGGGAACACATTTGGGAATTCTGCCACAACGTCGGTCTGACCCACATTTGTACCATCCTGTCGTATGTCTCGAACGGAAGCTAGATAGCCTTCGCACCCGAAATGCAGCATCCGTCGAGCAGATATTGCGGAGATCACCATGCAGTTCGGCGATGCCTTACCACACGAATAGCAAAATTCAGGCACTCCAGGGCTACGGAATGTGACCTTCTTTTTAGCACAGTCGATGGTTGCATTGCACGGACCGAGCCAATCCATCCCCTGAATGATGTCGTAGTCCTTAATATCTAAAACTATCGCATCAAGACTGATCTTTTGACCACCTACACAGATGATTTTGTCTTCGCAGACTAAATTTGCAAGTAGTGGCATACCCGACGATACATTAACAATGAGATCGAGACCCAGCATTGTTAGGGGAAATTTGTGCTCGGCGGTGAAGTTCGCCGATATAAAACTATGTGTGGCACCTGAATCAAATAATACACGAACATACTTATTATTAAAATACAGTATACCTATCATGACTGTGTCAGATGCGAATGCTTTGTCTCGAGTCATGGCAAGGACGCGGCCCTGAGCATTGGGGCGAAGGTCCTGGCCATTATGTTGTACAGTTTGTGTAGCCCGAGGTGCTTGGCCTCGGTTCTGTTGATGTTGTTGGGGGCGCTGGTTCGGCTTCTCCGGACAATTGCATGCAATGTGGTCCGTTCAGCCGTATCCAAAGCATGCTCCATTCTTCAATCGACACTCGTTGGCCATGTGTCCCTTCTTGTGGCAAAAATTACAGACTTCCTTTGCCTAGTTGTCGCCTCCGTTGCCGCAATTTTGATGCTTATGCACATTGTTGCCTTCCACATTACTATGGCATTTGTTATTACAGTGAACAACGCCAGTAGTACCAGAAGGATATTCGGACTCCAGATGGAGGGCATGGTTGAGTGCCTCGCTCATGATTTTGTATTCAGGCACCAAAACATGGGCACGAATAGAGGAACACAGGCCCACTTCGAATCGTCGTGCTCGACTTGCAGTATCTGGTAGATAGGCTCCAGCAAATTTAGCCAGTTTGTTGAATTCAGCCGCATACTGTCGTACTGTCATATTCCCTTGCCTCAACTGCATAAATTTGTTTTATTTTTCCTGTCGTATGGCTGTAGAAAGATATTCGATCTCGAACGCTGTTCTGAATGTGGCCTACGAGATCACCGTCGTCTCATCTTTACGTCGAATTGCCCGCTTTTGTACCCACCAATAGTACACGTTCATTCGAAGTATGAGTTGAGCGCATACGACTTTCTTTGCGTCTTTGACACCCAAAAGTTCGAACTTGTCTTCCAGCTTCTCCAACCAGTCGATCGCCACGGAGGGATCTTCTGTGCTATTGAAGAAAGTACGACAGCTTTTTGTGAATTTTGACACGTTGAAGTTAGAACTTCTCGGTATCGTAGGTGAGAGCACGGACGCCTCCGGTTCAGCTTCGTTGGATCGAACTGCAGGCTCGGTCACGGCAGTCATCATCGTTGAATTATTGTTGGCTATGACCGATTGTACTTATTGTTGGAGTGTATTCAGCTGTTGCTGCTTGAATTGAGCCTCGAACCGATTCTCGACCTGGGTCTGACGAGCCTCCTCCTACTGACGATTGAGCTTATTTTGGCGTTGCTGCATTTCGAGCATCTGCAGCATCCGTTGTATCGGGTCGCCGGAAGGTCCGACTATGGTAGGCGTCATTCCTATTGGATTGACGGAATGCTCGGGTCTGGAAGTACACGAGCTGCTGGAAGCGCTCGTCTCATCCTCTGCCCGAGCTCCCGCAACTGCAGGAAAAAGAAAGGCAACTCTCGTTAGTTTCAAAAAATATCCCGAGTTCAGCGTATGGAACAACTCATCTCATAGACACGAGGTCAACGGTTTGAGACTAAAAACTCGACACTGGAGGCTGAGGACGTAAAGTCATGCTCTGATACCATTATGTCACACCCTGATTTCGTCGAACCGATAGTCGTCTCCCGGGCGTGATGTTGTGCGAACCTAATTTACAATCGCACATGGCATAGTCATAAGGTAATCTAAAACACGAGAATCTAAGAGAGCAAGCAGACAAATTGAATCACACCTTAAGTAAAGAGAACTTTGATCTTTATTGAAAATAGACATCATTTACAGACTCCAGAATAGGATTCATGTCGTACGGGCTACAAGATGACTCAATTACAAAAGAATGCCGATGAGATAGCCGTTCCACACATTGCACACATCCCTCAATATACAATAAAGTATTCCAATGACCCAGAATGGAGGGATGCTGAGCCATCTTTTTTGGACATTTGAGAGTCTTCAAAAGTGGAGTTACAGGACAAGTCTTTGATGTATGGCCGAAGGTTCAAAATCATAAACGTTGCCGAGTTAGTTGGCACGTCCTTCTCGATTCATGGGACCTACAAAGAGGGAGGATCAGTACGATCACATGTACTAACGAATGGCTAATTAAAATTCAAGCTCTGTATTTGATTCAAGCAGTTTTATAAACATGTTAGCTAGCTATTTCTGTGATCTTTCTAACCATCCTGATCGCTTTGCATGTTACCATGTTTTGAGGCAAGCATATGATATTGTATACATTAAGCAGCTATCATATTCATTCCGTGTCACGTGCATTAGTTAAGAAGTGAAAGGGTGTGAAGGTCACTGGCAATGTCAAGCCATTATAGACTATAGCAGGGTTAGACGGCGACCCTTTCGCGGCGGGTAGCGAGCCCTGTGGAAAAGTTCCCGAATAACTCATGCCGATATGAGGCTGGCGCTTGCTATACTCGTTCCTCCCGGGCCGAATCGGTTCCTTGGCCTAGGCAACCGTTCAAGAAAACTATACCTTGTCGACAAGTTGTCCTATGACCATTTTACAGATTCTTAAAAATACTCTCTCTTTTCTAGAACCTTATCCTTTCTTTTTTAGTTACAAAACTTAGCCTTTCTTTTGAACTTAGTCGATTTAGTCACTTAGTCATATCGTTGCGATAAATGTTAAGTGATTCATTCATTGTTTTGCATAGGCTAAGTGGAATTGCATAAGAAATCATATTTTTCATTTTCAATATCGGAAGTTTGATAGCAAGTGTTTCGTGAAGAATTGTGCCATGATTTCCTTGATTCTACACTATAATGACAAGCATTTCATTTAACTTTATATTGCTTTTGAAATAGAGGGATTAGGCGAAGGAGGTCAGCCACTCGCCTTAGACTCGCTTCAGGCGAGGGACTGGTTGACAGCGCTGACGTCACCTACGTGTTCACCTGCAATCGCATAAGCAACTGATTAGAACACTGTATAATTCAAGAAATTTTGATATGAATGTGAAGCTCAAAAACGTAAGTCACGAAAACCCATCGAAAACATTCACGAAAAATGCATTCACTAAAACCAGAGCCAAAGCCAAATAAAGTACGGCATGAAAGCCAGAGCACTACCAAAATAAGTCATATCAGCGACGTATTTAGCGACTCCAAGATAAAACGTCCCTAATTTTTGGGTGTTTAGCGACGTATAACAAAGGCGTCGCTGTTGGTCGCCAACAGCAACTACTAGCGACGTCCAGTGACTACAATTTGTTAAATAGGAACCTGCGTCGCAAGTTCGTCGGTACACGTCGCTGATATAGCGACGCGTAGCGACACAATTTAAGCTGCATCGCCGTTTATTAAATATCAGCGATGTTTAGCGACGTCCTTTTCGGACATCGCTACATGTTTCATATAGGCTGCGAGGGTTTCCTTTTCGACCATTCACAAATTTTCCCCCCAATTTCTTGCGCGCACCTCCTCCGTGGCGCTCCTCCAGCAATTTCCCTCCTCCGGCGATTTCCCTCCTCCGGTCTCCTCCTCCGTGGCACTCCTCCGATGATCTCCCTCCTCCGGCCTCCTCCACCTCCTCCTCCTCCTTCTCAGGTAGCTCCCCTATCTCTCTTTCTCTCTCTCTCTCTCACACACACACACACTCTCCTGTCCCCGCTTTCCAGTTTAGAATTCGAATTTGATGTGTTTGTTCTCGTGAAGTTGGACACTTTGTGTCCACTTGTGTGGACACAAATCAACCCCCTGACACGTACACATGTGGGGGGTAACACTTCTGTACAACTGATTTAGGTTTTTATTGCTTTTCCAGTTCGGATTTGGGGTTTTCTAATTCTTTTCACTGATACATTAAAATCAGTCCTGATACTGTAAATTCAAACTGATATTTCGATTTTGGGTTTAAATTTGATTATGAGATTCAATGTTTAAAAGTATTTTTGAATTCGAATATTAATATACAAACTGTGATTAAATGGAATATGGAGAACTGAGAACTGGGTTTTCATTTTAGAATTTAAACTGAGATATGGGTTGAAGGGTTAGTGAGTGAATGTACTAGGTAGTAATTGGATATGGCACTTGGCCTATGTTTTGGTTCAGAGTTCGAGTTTTTGGGTTGTTATATCTGATTATATATAATTCAATATGTATGCACTTATCTAAGTGTGTTCATATAGGTTTCAAGATGTCAGTGGTTAAGATTTCAGTATTAGTTATCAACATTGGCAACAGTATCATGTTACCCTAGGTATGATGGCTTGGCAAGTTTATGTTACCCAAAGAAAATTTGTCTATTGATATGGACTTAGATAAATTCCTATTGGGAAATGATATTGGAATAAGGATTAACCTGAGCATAGGCTTAACTGGACAATGATATCAGTTAGCAACTATTTTCTGAGTTTGAATATCAGGTATTTTGGAAAAAAATGGTGAGATACACCAAGTCAGACACTGTCCCTACAATAATTCGACTGGCGAGGTAGAAATCTATGTACGATATTTTCTATAAGGACTTTACATTAATCTACGGTACGACATCGTGATCAGGACATAGTCCCTGCAGCCATTCGACTGGCGAGGCAGAAACTATGTAGCCGTAGATAAAGTTGACTGTCCTCCGACCCCCATCATTCGACAATGATGATATGACAACCTATCACTACATCTTTTAGTAGTAGATAATGTCTTAGTATTACATTTTGTGTGTTCATCTTATTGATTCTGTTACATCCTTCAGATACTATATTCGATAAGAATATATTCTACACCATATGTACAGAACATAGATGATTCACACTAATGTATGCTAGAATGAATTTTGGGTTGTGTTTTGAGCCATCCGTTCTCACACTTGACAAAAAATCGAAAATAACCTTTTTATCTGTCATTTGACTAGCGAGACAGAAATCTATGTACGACATTTGTCATAAGGAATTTGCATTAATTTACGGTACGACATCGTGATCAGGACATAGTCCCTGCAGCCATTCGACTGGCGAGGAAGAAACTATGTAGCCGTAGATAAAGTTGACTGTCCTCCGACCCCCATCACTCGGCAATGATGATACAACAATCTATCACTACATCTTTTAGTAGTAGATAATGTCTTAGTATTACATTATGTAGGTTCATCTTGATTCTGTTACATCCTTCAAATACTAGTTCGATAAGAACATATACTACACCATATGTACAGAACATAGATGATTCAAAGTAATGTATGCTAGAAAGAATTTTGGGTTGTGTTCTGAGCCATTCGCCCCCACACTTGGCAATTATGTATGTGAAATATATCGTTGAAGAACATAAAACTTGTGGTTGTACAATCGTCACTTTCGTGCGTCAGTTCATATCGGTCTTCACTTTCTGCAGTAATTATCCTAAAATGGATATGAATTACTATCTGCGAAACCGTTTGTGGATGTACAATCGTCATCCTGATGAATTATTATCTGTGTCAATCTTTGCAGAATTATCTTAAAATGGATATGAATTACTATCTGTGGAACCGTTTGTGGATGTACAATCGTCATCCTGATGACATGTGCGGTGTGCGGGATGAATTTATACAGGGTGTACAACAGTTCCTGCAGTTTGCTAAGGCGTTCCCTCAGTACATAGACCGTACAAAAATTAAGTGTCCATGTATAATTTTGATGTATTCATATTTCTGTAATCTTAAATTATGAACTATGATCATTTCTATTAGAATTCAGATTTTTTAAAACTTAAATTATGAACTCCAATATATGCAGATATTTCTAAACTGTCATTGTATTTATTTATATTTTCAATCATATGTTATTATCAGCATGGCAGGACGACGCAGAGGTACCTCAGGACGACGCGGAGATAGGTCAGGACGAGCCGTGTCCTTAGGTGGACAGAGAGCTCCGTTACCAGAGGATGGCTCCAGACAATCGTCTGACCTGAGCACTCCATTGTACCATACGATCGCAGGTCCGGGTGGCAGTACACCTGCGACGAGCAGTTCCAGGCTTGCTGATCATACTCCTTCCCCTAGCCTTCCTACCGCTGACAGCAGCATGACGGATGGGGAGCAGGTGGAGGAGGTAGTCCCTACTCCCGATCGGGCGGATCCATACCAGAGCGACCCTCCATGCGCACCTCAGGACGAGAAGAGGATGGAGATTTGGGCCGACGGTCCTACGAATTAAGTTAAATGAATATATATATATATATATATATATATATATATTTTTTTTTTTTTAAATGAATATATATATATATATATATATATATATATATATATATATTTTGATTTTATGCATGTCTGTATATCTATATATATTCATTAATACATCGGTTATCGTTGTATAAAGATATCGTCCCTCGTCGGTAAATAGAGTGTTGGGCTCCTTTCTAAGGTCCAACTATGGGGGTCCGTGGATCAACTACTCGGATGCCTCGGAAGAGAGGAAGGCATTCTGGCTTGCCCACTTCAAGGTAACTAAAGATAGTTAATTTAGTATAATTAATATAATTTTAAGCATTTTTAGAACTTATTATTTTAATTTGTAATTCTTGTAGAGGACTTATTTTTATCCACCACACCGGGCCGAGCAGATTGAGAGACAGTTTCCTGCTATCGCCGCCAAGTTGATCCGTGATGCAATTGACGATCAAAAAGCTCGTCAGCGCTCCGGAAAGCCGATTGCTGGTTGGATCACACCTGACCAGTGGACCACAATGAGGGCTCCATTTGAGGAGCCCCGGTACAAAGAGCGGTCGAAGAAGGCGAAGGCGGCTAGGACGAGGGCCAGAAAGTGGTGTGGTGGAACGATTCCTATGACGGAGCATTTCCGTCGTCTGGTATGTAATTTATTGTAATATATAAGATTTTATTGATAGTAGGAGTATATAATTTTCTATTTTACTAAAGAATAAAATATAACAAACACGTAGGTACAAAGGGGTGAGGACGCAAACAAAGTGACCATCTTTCTGGCCACCCATCGGAAGGACGGGAAGCTCATCGACGACCGGACTACTCAGAGCTATATAAGTACTAATTTAGATTTCGTTAATTTTTAACACAACTTGAAGAATATACTGATAACCATATAGTTAATAATAATTAAATACTTTAGACGTTTATTAGGCTGATTTAGGTAAATACTGATATATAGAGATGCACAATGATTTCTAGGACGAGTTTGTTAGGCTACGTGAGCGTGCGAGTGCTAGTGCACCGGCAGAGGGAATACATCGCAGCCCTCTCCGCCTCAGTCGGAGGACGAGCTCGAAAAGACCGTTATTGGTGGTCTTCAGAGGGGTACATACTATGGTACGGGATCCTACGGCACATTTGTTGTGATGCAGGCATCCAGGGCTCCCTCTGCCAGTGCACATTCACAGCCGTCAAAGGTCGAGTCATCCCGAGTCAAGGGTACCATTGCCCACCAGATTGCTGAGCTGTACGACGATATGCTGAGGAGAAATTCTGAGCAGCCAGGGTCTCAGGCGTAAGGGGACACTGCGTCGGTCACCGCACGCTTTGACGAGCTCGAGCGCACCGTGAGGCACGTACAGGGGATGCAGGAGTCCATTCACGACACCATTACTAGGATAGCGGCTTGCATAGAGCAATGCAGTGCCAGACTGCTAGCCCTAGAGGAGACGCGGACGCGCCTATCTCCGGCGGCTACACTGCCTCCTTCTCCAGCGGTTACACTGCCTCCTTCTCCAGCGGTTGTATTGCCTCCTCCATCGTCGTCGATGGTTCTTACACCGGAGCAGTATGCTTACCTTCTTTCCAGGAGCGGTGATGCTCCTCCTGATCAGCCGTAGTCGACATATATATATATATATATATATATATATTTTATATATATATATATATATATATATATATATATTGTTGTGTGATGGCCCATTGTTGGGTCTTTTATGTGGTTATACATACATTATTCTTATGTGGAGCATTATGTTTGACATTGTTGTTATAATTTTTCATATATCTGTGTTGATTGATGAGATTGTGTTTCAAACGTGTTCGTGATTGTGTGTATCTATGTTGTTTGATATGTGTTCGTGATACACATCGTCGCTGTTTGATACTTTGTGTTCGTGATACACACCGTTGCTGTTAGTGATTGTGTATCTGTGTTATTTGATACTTTGTGTATTTGCTGTAAATGTTGTAGGGGATGCTGCAAATGCTGTATTTTTTATTTTTTTTAAACTTAGCGACGTTCAGCGACGTCCAGCGACGAAAGATAACGTCGCTAAGTAAGTATCGAAACGTCGCAAACTGTGATGAACACTGTCACTGATCGTCGCTACATACGACGTCGCTTAACGTCGCTACATATCATCATTTGCTCTCAAGCTAGGTCAGCATCGATTATGTAAAAGTTGCTCAACGTCGCTAGGTGACGTCGGTAACTGCAGTCGTTTTACGTCGCTGGTAGTCGCTGAATAAGCGACGTGAATGCGTCGCTAAGTGTCATCGCAATAGCGACGTATTGCGACATTTTGTTATTTAGCAACTAGGTTAATCGCGACAACTTCCAAACGTCGCTAAGTACGTCGCTAATTGAAATTAGCGACGTATTTTTCCTATTTAGCGACGTCCTGCGGCGTCGCTGATTTGACATATTTTAGTAGTGGAGAAACGGAAGGTCTCTTCCGACTCAGCCGCAGAGCCGATCCTTGAGGCGCAACCCGCTGAATATGGAACTTGGCTCCGAAGAAGTCATTCCATAACGGGAAATCGACCTTAATTAAACCATTCCCGTTTGACCGATTCGGCCGATTCCGACCTATCGGTCCCGACCGAATCGATAGCGACATTATTCTTTTCTCGCACACTCTGTAGACGAAAATGGGGCACGATATAGGGATGGGAACTACACTACTAATTAATTATTAACTAATTACTTATTACTTTTGAGACAAGTTAATATAATTAACTAAAAATAAAATGGCACGAGCCATACAGATTTGGCAGCTTCAACCCACATCCTTTTCGAAAGAGAGGGTGTGGAAACTGAATTTGGAGGTGGTATAAGGGGACATGATCCACAGAGTTCCAAATCCGGTCCCCTCATTTCTGCGAACCAAACATGTTAGAAGGTTGTTTAGGCTCCACTTTCAACTGAATATGAATAAACCGTCCTTTACTGGTTATTAAACTGTTGGATTGTATCTCATTTCCAGTTTGGTGCTCTAAAAGGGGTGACAATGGTGTTGGTAATTTAGTTCCACATCGGGTAGGGTGTGGGATTATGAGGTGTAGATAATTAAAATTGGTTTAGGCCTTACATGAGAATTCTCTTTTAAGGTTTATGGACCCAATTCAATATCGTACCTCACTAGCCAACTCTGGTATGGGTGTACACTGCTTCTTAACATGTTGTATCAGAGCCCAATGTTACGGGACTTGTTTAGGGACTTTCATTGATTCAAAATAGATGGTGCTGAACATTCATGTGTATACATTGATATATGGTCTCTCTTCTCAATGTGGAGTTAGGAGCATATGCAACTACATTTATTGACTTCAAATATGGGTTTGACGTGCCCAAGATGGAGCAAGTTGTTGTGGTTGGAACATAATGGTGGTGTTGATGAACGTGTGTATCAGTTTGGTTCTATGGTCGTGCTCGGTTGGCGGGGGCGAATAAAGGTAGCATTAGTGCTAAGGTTGTTCGGCTGGCAAAAATGAACAAAAGGTAGCATGGGTCCTAAGGTTGTTCGGCTAGCGGGAGCAGACAAATGTAGCAAGGGCCGGTGCTATGGTTACTCCTCTAGCGAAAACGAGATAAGGTGGAGATTGTTGGATTGTATCTCGTTTTTGGTTGAGTGCTCAAAAAAGGGGGTGACAATGTTGTTGGTAATTTAGTCCCACATCAGGTAAGAGGTGGGATCATGAGGTTTAGATAATTGGAATAGGTTGAGGCCTTACATGAGAATTCTCTTCTAAGGCATATGGGCCCAATTCAATAGCAAACCTCATGGGCCAACTCTGATTCGGGTCATACCGTGTTTCCAACATAAACACCTCCTAAGGCGACTTTTGGAGTCAGGTAGGGTCTTATAAATCAATTTGGGTGGGGGTGGGGGTTCAATAGAATGTATACATCAATAAATTACTTCTCACTAAATTTTGCATTGATATCGGGACAAGATTCACATTATGTAGTGCAGACCTACTAATAGATCCATGATTTGCAACAAGGGTGGCCCAAATTAGCCTGTAAATTTTTAACATGTATATAAAAACAAGGTTGAAACTGAAATACAAATTTTTTGTATTATAATAGTTTAATTTGGAACACAATTCTAGAAGTATTTCCATACAAACAAACAATGACAAAAAATAAACTATAATAACATTCTACGTGGTTTTATGTCTTGAAAGTATTGTAAGACATCTTCCTTGACAAACAATGACAAAAAATAAACTATAACAACATTATCGAGAATATCTTATTTTTAGTTGATGCTTTGTTTTTAGCCTCATATCGTATTTTATTTTTCTTCTCATATGTAGTTGTGAATTAATAATTTTGTCACTCAATTCATATTCCTTGGCTATAGTGAGAAAAAAGTGTCATGGTCTTTAAACAAAACTAATAATTATTGGAGCTAGTTCATGTTATTCCCGAAACAGACCTTGATGGAAGAACGACTAAAAAATAAAGATTTTCAGCTAATAAATTAGCTCTCTAATTTTTTTTTAAGTGACTGTTAGCACTTTGGAGATTCTTGCAAACAAATTTGCTCTCTTACCTGTCAGATAGAGCAACCTCTGCAAGTTGCTCATAGGTACTGTTAGATATTGATATTTAATGCAAACAAGTTGCTACTCTGTATCTAAAATTTATGACTTCGTAGATTTGGCAAACAAGTTTGCTCTCCAAAGAACTTGAAGCCACTCTACGAAGAAGAAGAGAGAATGAACATGTCTGCTACGCGATAAAAATCACAGTTGCTCAAAGCAAGACCATATCGCGATCTGCTTCCAAGAACTAGAAAGTTCTGTAGGAACTTCTGGAACGTCAAAGTTAACTTTTTGTGACTCGAATGGGCTCCCTGGACTCAAAGGGATCCCTTTGCTTTCTTATTTGGTACGTCTTACAAAGGAGGCCAGTGAGCTCTATATATAGAGTGGAGTGAGAGTTTACTTCTTCTCCTATCCGATGGGTGACTAAAATACCAATACTAAAAAATAGAGTTTGATATTTTAGATCATCCCACAATCAGCGTAGTCATGTGCCAGTCCACGCTTACCCCCTCACACGCTCCCGTGCATACACGAAGCATCCTTGAGCCTGTGTCCGAGTCCGAGTCCGAACAACAAAAAATAACATGCTTCTTTGTTGGAGTTAATCATTTTTTCTTCTAGGAAAATACTCCCACATGGCACCCACTTGTGCCCTACCACATCTCATGCGCATACCTCAACACAAGTAAAGCATTATATTGAGATACCCACCATTTGGTGTAGCCGATGTAGGACTATCTTTCCTAGTCTAAATACAAAAATACTAACAATCCCCTACATATCTCGATATATAGGTTGAGCGTTCCCCACAGTTACTTTCCATCATGCATTAGGCGAGATGTTGCTATGACTTGAATCTTCCCGCATGGGTTAAATAGCAATAGGAGAATTGCTGTACAATCCTTTTCGATACAAGTTTTAACAAACTTGAGAAGATTGACGGGCAACACTTCTAATATTTGGAGGAGAAAAACTTCTTTGTCAAATGGTTGGATGAGTGTTGGGCCTAACTATCCAAGAAGGATAATGCACATTACATGGTAGATCGATTATGTCGATAGTGCATGGAGATTACAAACTTGTACTAGAGTAGATAAGAAGTCTCTCAAGGAGCATCTCAAGACAAGTAAGAAGAAGACCAATGTATTTGTGCGCATAAGATCTGTTCAGATTATGCGTATGTATGCGCTTGTGTCTGCTCAGATGATACACATAGGTTTTGTTCAAATCATGCATATGACTCGATAACCTCAAATAACACGTACGTGTTGGTCGATTTACCTGAAGGAGCAAAACCAATCGAATGTAAATGGATCTTCAAAAATAAGATGAAGGCCGATGGAATTGTTGACAAGTTCAAGGCAAGGTTGGTTGTCAAGGGGTTTTCTCAGAAGCAGGGGATCGATTATTTTGACACATATGCTCCAATAGCGCTGATGATGACCATCAGGATGTTGATTGCTCTAAGTGCAATTCACAAGCTGGTTATTCATCAAATAGATGTTAAAATTGCATTCCTGAATAGTGAGTTGACCGAAGAGATTCACATATAACAGCCAGATAGATTTGTCATTTAGGATCTTAAAGACAAAGTCTACAAGTTGGTAAAATAATTATATGGTCTAAAGCAAGCTCCCAAGACGTTCCCTATATCCAGATTCAGAATGAAGGACATGAGAGATACAGTTGTCATCCTGGGGTTTTAAATAATCCTGACGGAAGTTGAGTTTGCTTTGCCACAAGCCCACTACGTGGAAAGTTGCTCACACGCTATAAATATCAAGATTTTTTAGGGATCGATACTCCTTAAAGGTATGATGAAAAGCTGAAGCCAGATTCTAGAAAAGCGTGTGGCAGTTGGTGTACTCAAGCATCATCTGGAGTTTGATGTAGGCTATAAGTACCATCAGGCCTGACATAGCTTTTCTTATAGGCATGCCGAGTCGGTTCACGAGCAATCTAACTATTGATCTTTAGAAATCTGTGAAGAGAGTAATAAGATATCTCTCGGAAACTCAGAAAGATGCACTACAGCGGTTATCCTATATGGGTAAAAGGTTTTAGTGATGCTAGTTGGTGCTAAGAAGGAGAGAAAGAAGATGTTGTATCTTCTACATAGGTAGTGCTGCTATATCGAAGAAGCATATCCTTGGGTAGTGCTGCTATATGGAGAAAGTCGAAGAAATAGACATTTCTTTCACTATGGAATCTGAGTTCTGTCAGCTGCAGCAGATGAAGCAAAATTGTTTTGGCTATGAAGCAGATTGGCTTCGGGAGCTCAGAAACGATCTTTTTATGGTTGGTGCATAAATCTAGGTGATGCCGATATATTGTGACAACCAGATACGATCTTCCTGTGGTTGATGCACAAATTTGGGTGATACCAATATATTGCGACAACCAGGTGGCTGTAGGAGTGACATCAGATGATCTCTTCAATAATAAGGAAAGGACTGTGCAACTAGGGCACATGGCACTGAATGAGCGCATCAAGCGTGAATCATTATAGTGGTTGGTGTTCAGAGTCAAGAGAATCAGACGAATCCGTTTATCAAGGCCTCAAGTGCCAGCTAGTCGAGGACTCAACAAGAAAATGTGCTTAATGGACCTTTGATATTAATTCTCTACAATCCTACCATAAAGTTTTATGCTATTGGTTCAAAGAAAAATCTACCATGCATGTAGCTTTTGGTTCAAGGGAGGACCATTGACTAGAAGAATATCAGAAATAGTGGACAATTCTTTGGGACATTGTGGGGTTACAGATCCAGAACCATTGTTACCTCTGATATTGTGTCATTGTAATCCTACCATAAAGTTTTATGTTATTGGTTCAAAAAGAAATCTATCAGGCATCTAGCTTTTGGTTCAAGGGAGGACCATTGACTGAAATAATATCAGGAATAGTAGGCAATCCTTTGGAACATTACGGGGTTACGGACCCAAAACCATTCTTGTCTACTTTTTGTTTTTTGTATAGAACAAAATCCTGTGAGAGAATGGCTTGGAAGCCTTAATGAGTTCTTGGGCATTTGGGATGTCTGACGTGCTTTACAGGAAGTACGAGTAGCAGTACACTACAAAGGAGCGTAGTACTCTATACTACAGTGGGGTGACACCACATGAGGTAAAGAGTGGTAGACTGCACTACAAAGAGGCTGGGCCTCATGTTATAGTGGTGTGATACCACATGAGGCATTGCCTCGACTTCGCAAGCCATGTCACGACGATATAATACCGTAAGAAAGCGAAAGGCTTCATGCTGGATAGTTTGGCATTAAAAAGATGTTGGGCCTCATGCTAAAGTGGTATGAAACCACATATAGCATTGCCTCAACTTTGGGCCTTGTCATAGCGGTATAGTATCATAAGGAAGCGAAAGGCTTCATGCCGAGACTCTTTAAAAGAATTTACCTAGACTGCATGGAAAGAGATATAGGCCATCTCTTGAGGGAAACTTTATAGACACCTGTCACGACCCGCACCCGCTTTTCGAACGCGAGCTCGTGAGCAAGCCAGATACGTATCGAGCGGATTCCAGTCCATCTCGAATGCATAAACGCTGTCAAAAGCATCGTAAACTGCGAAATCATGGCAAAACAAATCTATATCTCAATCTACAATAAGAATATGAAACATGAATGAACTCTATGGGTCGTGGTCTGCAGCCTACTAGCATATATGTCCAATTAGACACCAAGAAGTAATACGAATCTATAAAGTAAGCTAACATGCAGAGTATATCATGATAAGGAATAAAAGCACGAACGGATAATAAATGTAATATCAATACCTGGATCCTGCATGTGTATCACAAACATCTATCATCCTGCTCTGCTCACTAACTCCATGCAATCGTTAAACCTGAAGAGATCATCAGGTCCTCAGGGGACATAGCAAGATACATAAAAACATATATATCTAATAGTTCTATCATGCATAAGAATATAAACAAGATATAAACAAGGAGCGAGACATATACATGGCAAGAGACTACGACCAAAATTGCTAACAAATGACTATCGACAAGTGGCTGCTGACAGGTGACTATGAACTGGAATACAAAAACAACTACACGTAACTGAACTGCTGGATGAACAAGTGAACACAAGATCAATGGAATACCAAATCCTCGTCCCAATTGTGTACTCACGGGTTTGAACTAATCACTAACCCTCGTCCCGAGTGTGGACTCTCTGGTTAGTTCAAGGCAAGGCACCCTCGTCCCGAGTGTGGACTCTCTGGTGCAAATAAACAAGACAACATCCTCGTCCCAAGTGTGGACTCACGGATGTAAACAGATCAAGACAAATACTGTCACGACCCGGTCCTAAATTGTTGGGTCGAATCGGATCATGCCCAGCCTGCACCGCTGTGAGACGACGACAATAAGCTGTATCCAAATGCAGGTAATCACAACAATACAATATATTTGTCACAAATTCTAAATTACGAGTATTAAAATAAACTTTAATTTGTTTAATACGGAAAGATACAACTGATACTGAAATAATAGTTCAACTCCAACATAAAGAAACTAGAAACTATCTAGATAGTCAACTCATCAGCCTCAGGATCAACATCTTCCAAGTGGAAATCTGGAAGCACTGCAGGGTAGAGCACCGGATCATAATAGCTATTATATAGTAGCTCAGCTTCATCAATATTACCTATTGGGGGTGGAGAATCCAGTCAGAAAAGGAGCAAAGTACAATTATGAAAATCCAATAATTCAACTAATAATTAGAAATTTGCAATTTAAACAGTTTGAAATACTTGAACAATATTTTCCAGCAATTTTCCACAATTGAAAATAATGTGATTTGAGTATGTAATGCTTATGACCGGCTTGGGTTGTACATTAGTATCCTAATGATACGATACGGCTTATCCCCGTGTGTAACAGGGATAAGCTCGCAGAATCAATATACAATATGAGGGGTATTGGTCAAATACACTACACTACTCCCCCCAATCCCATAATCAATAACAATCAATACTCTAGGAGAGAGTTCCATATAGCAATATGGTTTAATCTTACAATATTATAATTAATAATTAAATTGAAAAATAAACATAACCGTACTTGCTTTTGTTTATGACTGGGTTTGAAGAGTCGGTTCCGGGAAAGAAAATCAGACTCATCCACGAAATTCTACATTGAGAATCCCGACTTAGCATAAATGAGGAAACCATATCTAGGTGTGCTAGTTACAATTTCTAAAATTTGATCCTAGTCGAATTTTATGTTGTTATAAATAAAACACGTTTATCGATGTGATTCAAAGTTATTAATTTAACGAGGTAAAAGTCAAGTTAACATTTTTATTGGGAAACTTCGTATTTTTCAATTATTTGGCAAAACTTTGTATTTTGTAATATATATATATATATATATATATATATATATATATATATATATATATATATATATAAATTAGTTATTTTTCTTTTAATGAAAAAACATGAAATTGTCTAAGTTACAAACTTAAAATCTTATTATTTTATTTAATGTGAGAAAACTCTTATTAATTTTCTATAAAAGATAAATATTCAGTTTACTATTTATGCGTTTACCTACAAAACAACAATCCAGAAAAGAAAAGGAAAAACTAAACTACTTATTACAGGTCCACAGGAAAATAGAAAAGAAAACTTGGACTTATGTCCTTAAAATTTTTTTTACATAAATTAATTTAATTTAAAGGCGAGCTCTGAATACCGCGAACGGTCCAACAGTAGGCCGAAGCCCAGCACCAAAATACTAACAGCAGTAACCCATTCTAATAATAATAATTAATTAAAGATAATTATAAAATGCGTCTCAGACTTGGTCATTCAAAAACTCATATTTTAACTAATGCCTCAACGTCCGGGTTGGCCGGTTTCGTTTGTATTTTGTTAGGACCCATGAACCAATATGGTCGTCGCCCGAAAAGATACAAAATTCATTTTAAAACCAACACTCCAAGATGAAATTTGTTTTTCAAAGATCGGGTTTTGAAGATAGTTTTAAAATATATATTTTCGAAAATTTGGGCAGCACTTCCTCTATAATTGGGACAACCCAATCCTGGGAAAATGCCAACACCCACAATATTCCAAACCACAAAACGTTCCCAACCAGAAATTCTAATTTATCCAACCCAAGAGTAGTTTTATATTCCAAAAAATCATAATCACAGGAAAAACTTCCCGAAATATAGAATTCGGAAAACCAAAAAAACCACAGAACCAATCTAAGAAGAATGGTCACAGAACCAGTTTCCGAAACTTATCTCGAAAATTTTGAGAAACCAAAGATAAAACAACAACATCCAAGCTACAAAAATCATTCCGAAACTAAGTTCGAAAAATCTGAAACCAACATCGTAATTATCAATGTTGAATCCCATGACGGGATTGGGGACCGCGTCATTATCGACACTAAGAGAGGGACACAAATATACAAAAATATACCTCGGGTGCTCGGCTAGAGCTCTCAGATAAAAATATGAGAAAATAAAAAACCTGCGAATCTCGAAAAAATCTAAAACACGCGGACGGCGGAAAGTGCCACGGAAAGCACGGATTTGGACAGCAAACCGGGGCACGGGGACAGCAATGCACAGAGGGAGGTGCGTATGGGGCAGCACGTACAGGTGCTGACTAGGCTCGAGGCGGCCGTACGGGATCGAGGTCGACGGAGGGATGGCTCGGGGCGGACGCTGCTGCGTCGAGCGGGGTACACGTCGAGGGAAGCTCAGGATCGAGTGGCTAGGGCTCAGATTTTGGAGAAAATTTGAGGTGAGAGAAAGGGATAGAGATGGTGATGGATGAAAAGTGGGAAGGGAGCTTTATATATAGGAGGAGATTGGGGTTTACGGAAGCCGAGGGGGTCTCGGGAAGGAGAGGAGACGGTCGTTGGCCGTTCGGGAAGGAGAATAGGGAGGGGTCGGCTATGGAATGGAAAGGAAATGAATGAGAAGAAAGTGTTCTGGTGAGGGAATAAAGGAATTTCTTTAAAAGAAATATAATAATATATATAAATATTAATAACTAAATAACTTAAAGATGAAACCGAGTTTGGGTTCGGGACGAAAACTGGGTGCGGACTCGGGATCAGACCCCGGACACAGGATCGTGTCAGGCCAAAAAAATCCATTAATTAGTTAAAATAATATTTTCACTGATCTGGCAATTATAATAATAAAATAAAATGATATTAATAATAATAGCAATAATTAAACTAAATTGCAAACAAAAATCGAGAATCTGAATTTGCGGGTTTTACAACCTTCCCTCTTTAGAAAATTTTGACCTCGAAATTAAAGGATAGGGTTAGAAATTACCTCAGGTCTCAAATAGATACGAATACTGCTCCCGTATCTCATCTTCTCGCTCCCAGGTAGACTCGCCTGGGAAATTGTGTCGCCACATAACTCTGACTATGGGCGTCACAGAGTTCCTTGTTTTCTTCTCACCTCTGTCTAAAATTGCCACTGGCTTCTCTGGTACTGTGAGGCTGGGTCCAATCTCTAGCTCTGAATGGTCCAAGATGTGACTCGGATCCGGGATGTAGCGTCTGAGATCTGAGATATAGAAGGCGTTGTGCACGTCTTCAAGATTAGCTGGTGGAGCTAATCGGTACGCTACTTCTCCAACTCGGCTCAAAACTTCGAATGGGCCGATGTACCTGGGGCTCAGCTTTCCTGCTCTGCCAAATCTGATAGTTCCTTGGGTAGGGGAAATCTTGACAAAAATACTATCTCCTGCTTCGAACTCCAGGGGTCGACGACTGCTATCAGCCCAATGCTTCTGCCTGTCCCGAGCTATCATGAGCTTGTCTCTAATCACCTCTACCTTCTCTGCTGCATCGGTCATCATCTCAGGTCCAAGCAATACTCTTTCTCCTACGTCGTCCCAAGCAAGTGGAGTACGGCTACGACGTCCATAGAGTGCCTCAAACGGAGTCATACCGATGCTAGCTTGGTAGCTTTTGTTGTAGGAGAACTCTACCAAATGTAAGTGGTCTTCCCAAGACCCTCCAAATTCGAAGACGCAAGATCTCGGCATGTCTTCTAGCGTCTGGATGGTTCTCTCCGATTGTCCATCATTTTGGGGATGGTAGGCGGTGCTGAATTTCAATTGTGTTCCTAAACTGTCGTGCAAGCTCTTCCAGAAATGAGAGGTGAATCTAGTATCTCTGTCAGATACAATACTTACCGGAACTCCATGAATCCGGTAGATATGCTGCATGTACAGTTCTGCCAACTTCTCGGTGGATAGACCAACCTTGAAGGGGATAATGTGAGCTGACTTTGTTAGTCGGTCCACAATAACCCAAATGGCATCCTTTCCTCCTTGGAATCGAGACAATCCTGACACAAAGTCCATCATTATGTATTTCTATTTCCACTCCGGAATGTCTAGCGGTTGCAACAGTCCTGCTGGTTCTGTCTGCTGGCTTTCACTTGTTGACAAATCAAGCATCTAGCCACAAATCTGGATACGTCATTCTTCATTCCATACCACCATACTACAGTACGCATATCCCGATACATTTTATTAGCTCCTGGATGTATGGAATACTACGACTGGTACACTTCTTGTATCAGCTCATTCCTCAGTTCGCCAGTTGGTACGCAAAGCCTCATACCATGCCTCAGTGCTCCATCGCTGGCGATTGAGAATCCTTCAACTGTTCCTACCAGCACTTGATCTCTGAGTTTGCAAAGCGTCTCGTCTTAAAATTGTGTCTCCTTGACTTTGTCCATCAGACTTGGACGTACTTGCAACTGCATCATTGATGATTCAACTCCTAGTACAATAGCTTCTCTTCCTAGCTTCTTTATTTTCTCTTCAGGCAGTACAATCTCCAGTCCAAGCTTCTTTATATCTTCCAGCAAATATCGCTCCTTGGTCAAAAACATCGCCATCGGGTATTGACTAAGCGCATCTGCAACCACATTAGCCTTACCCGGATGGTACTGCAGGTCGATGTCGAAATCTTTCATCAGCTCCAGCCATCGTCTCTGTCGCATGTTCAGCTCTTTCTGAGTGAAAACATATTTAAGACTTTTGTGGTCAGTAAATATTTGCACTCTCTCTCCATAGAGATAATGCTTCCACAGCTTCAGCACAAAAATAATTGCTGCAAGCTCCAAATCATGCGTGGGATAGTTTTTCTCATGAGTCCGTAATTGTCTAGATGCGTAAGCAATTACTTTTCCGTATTGTTGAAGAACACAACCCAATCCTTTACTGGAAGCATCACTGTCGATTGAGAAACCGCCGATACCTGCGGGTAGCACAAGTATCGATGCCGTTGTAAGTCTCTTCTTCAGTTCCTCAAATGCTGCCTAGCAAGCTTCAGTCCACACAAATTCTTCATTCTTCCTTGTGAGCTTCGTCATCGGCTCAGCAATCTTGGCGAAGTCCTTCATAAATTTCCGGTAGTAGCCAGCAAAGCCTAAGAAACTTCTGATTTCAGCAATTGAACTTGGTGTACTCCACTTCTCAATAGCAGCTATCTTCTTTGGATCCACCAAATTACTTCTCCTGTGACAACATGGCCCAGAAAATCTACCTTGTCTAAGAAGAATTCACATTTAGATAGCTTACCGTAGAGCTTCTCCTTCCTTAAAGTTCCCAAAATTTTTCTCAGGTGCTCTTCATGCTCTTTTTTGGTCTTCGAGTAGATCAGGATGTCATCGTTGAAGACAACAACAAACTGATCCAGATATTCATGGAAGACCTTGTTCACAAGGTTCATAAATACTGTAGGGGCATTCGTCAATCCAAACGGCATGACCAAAAATTCATACTGACCATATTTGGTGTTGAATTTCGTCTTTGGGATATCTTTCTTTCTGACCTTGATCTGATGGTAGCCAGATCTGAGGTATATCTTCGATAACACCTTAGCTCTACTTAGTTGATCAAACAAGTCATCGATCAAGGACAGAGGGTACTTGTTCTTGATGATGATGTTGTTTAGCGCCCAGTAGTCGATGCACATTCGTACAGTCCCGTCCTTCTTGGGTACGAACAAGACAGGTGTTCCCCAGGGTGAGGCTCCATCTCTGATAAATCCAAGGGCCTTCAATTCATTGATCTGGTCCTTTATTTCCTTGGCCTTCTTAGGGTTGACTCTGTAGCATCCCCGAAAAATAGGGGCAGAGCCGGGAACTAGGTCGATGGTGAATTCTACATCTCGATCTGGGGGTAGTCCTGGAAGACTATCAGGGAAGACATCCATAAATTTTGCTAGGATAGAGTGAGGAGGTCCAGATTCTTTGGTGATAGTGGAGTAAGTAATACCCTCCATATCTTCCGGAGCTCGAGAGATTTCAAACTCCGGCTCTCCAGGTGGGCTGAAGACTACACATCCTCTGTGACAATCTATCAGCGCATGCTGCTTACTTAACCAGTCCATTCCTAGGACTACATCATAGTTAGGTAAGGGCATCACAAGTAAGGGTGCTAAAAAATTGTGTCCTAAGATAGTTATAGGGCAGTTACAGGTCTCAGTGATGGGTATGGGTCCACCACCGGTCATAACTCTATATATTTTCTTGCTAAATCCCGTAACTAGTTGGTGTGCAGAGATGAATTTTGTTGCTATAAAACTGTGTGAAGCACCCGAATCAAATAATGCTAAAGCAGGTTGTGAATGCACATAAATGAAACTTGCAATGACATCAGCGGTAGGTTCCTACTCTGGGTTTTGCTCATCTGCTGTTAGGGCAAAAGCTCGCCCAGTCTTCTGTTGGTATTACCCAAACTGTTGCTGCTGAGTGGGTAGGGGAGCCTTCTGCTATGTTGTTCTAGTCTGGTTAAATTGCGTGGGGCATTCCTTTACTTGGTGGGTGGCAGACCCACAAACTAGGCAGTGTCCTAGTCTCTTCCTGTAGATGTTCGTCTGATGCCCTGGTCTCTTGCAAAAATTACAGACAAGAATCTGTCTCTGAGGCGCTCTGTCATTGGTCCTCGCCTGATGGTGGTGGTGGTGGTGGTAAGAAGGCATGTTTTTATTGTTGTGGTCGGGCCTCTTCTGGTTATTCTTAAAGTTGTTGGTTCCAGAATACTCCCTCTTTGAATGAGCAGGCTGACTCTTCTCTATATCCTGAGCTCGTATTAAGATCCTCTCATACGTCTTGGCACCGCCTACGATCACAGGAGTGCGAATCTCTTTCCTCAGTCCATACCTGAATCTTTCAGCACGATCGACGGGGTCGGCAACCATGTTCTTTATAAAGCGAATAAGTTGACCAAACTCTGTCGCATATTCCCTAACAGTCATGTTCCCTTGCTTCAGATTCTAGAACTGTCTTTCTATCTCCCGCAATTCGAATGTTGGGAAGAACTTCCTACAGAACAACCTCTTGAAAGTGTTCCAGTCAAGCTGCCTGTCCTGAAGTCGAGATTCATTCTGATACTAGGTGCTGGCTACATCTAGCAGTTGGAGTCCCACACCTTTAACTTGGAGGTCATCAGGAAGTTGAGCAACGCTGAGGAGACGCTCCATTCTGTCGAGCCATTCGTCAACATAAATGATTCCCTCGGTTCCTTTGAAAGGTCGAGGGCCCAGCTTCTTGAATTTCTCAATATTGTCGACTTTAGCAGGCCTTGGTTCAGATTGGGCTGCTTCTCCTCTCTTCAGTGTAGCCAAAGCCACATTATGGGCATTCTCCATGCCTTCTCTCATAATCGCCGTCTGTTCGCGATGAGCTTCAGCTTGAGTTCTCTGTGCCTCAAGTAATCCTCGTAGCAGGCCTACGAGGTCGGTAGGATACACGGGCACTGGTGGGGCAGCTGGATCGAGCACCACTGCAGGGGCTTGCTGTTCAGTCTGGAAAGATGTAGGATCTAACACTTGAGTTGTAGTATAGAATCCACGTGGTGCTGGTGCATTATAGGGACGATCGGCCAGCTGTCGATGTGTAGGATCCAGACTCGATTGAGGAGGTGGGGTGTGATCGGGTGATGACAACCCATCGCCAGCAGGATTGGTCTTGTCTATGGCCATACTCTGAAAGGTATGGGATTGCAAAACATATGCAAGGTAGCCTACCAGTCTATAACAAACAAACATATTTATTTATAATATATTTCGGTCCTATGTTGTGACAAATTAATGTTCTAGTATTCTAAATGTTTCTAGATATGTTTACCTAAGTTGTTGATCTGACCTGCATGAGCCTCCACTAAAAACATGTCACGACCCGGTCCCAAATTGTTGGGTCGAATTGGATCATGCCCAGCCTGCACCGTTGTGAGGCGGCGGCAGTAAGCTGTTTCCAAATGAAGGTAATCATAATAACACAATATATTTATCACAACTTCTAAATTACGAATATTAAAAATAAAACTTTAATTTGTTTAATACAGAAAGATACAACTGATACTGAAATAATAGTTCAACTCCAACACAAAGAAATTAGAAACTATCTAGATAGTCGACTCATCAGCCTCAGGATCAACATCTTCCAAGTGGAAATCTGGAAGCACTGTAGCTGCCCTTACAAGAAAACTTGAAATATTTTCTATTATTATTTATTTTATTGGAATTGTGATTTTTAGATTTTATAGATAATTATTACGGTAGATGACTTCAGCTCTGGTGGATTTTTGAAGTACATGACGGCTAGGAATCATGGCACATATAGTGCAGTGGCGTGCTTTGATTAGTGTATTAGCCCTGGTAGGGAAGGCCGAGCCATAGTGATGTCCTAACTAGGAAAACCAGGCCAAGTTGTGAGTTAATCCCTATAAATAGTTTAATTAGTTATTTATTATTATTTGGACTTTTAGGAAATTTGGTTACACCAAACTAGTCCGGACTGGGCCCGAACTGAGCCCAAGCCTATGTAGTCATGCGATACCTCCAATCACATTCGTGTTGATGGAATGTGACATGAAGGTGTTGTATTTCGTTTTAATGATTTAATTAATATTTTCTAAGTATTCTTAATTCAATATTATAAATATTATTATTAGTTGATATTCTATGATATTGCTATAAAATAGGTCATTGTACATTTTAGGATTATTAGACTGCATGTAATGGTATATATACACCATTATTGATTTATTAAATTATTATTATTATTATTATTATTATTGTTATTATCATTATTATTAAGGATATTCGTATATAATATTATTTTTATTGTTATTGGTTATATTATTTTTAAATTAATGTTATGTGTATATATTCATATTTATAGGCCCTATTCTAAGAATAAATAATATCAGATTTACAGTTATATTAAAAAATATTTATTTTGATTTAATGGGTTTTATTCTATAAGTTAATATATGAGTGTATATATAAATATATATATGAGTATATATATATGTGTGTGTGTGTATATATATAAAAGAAAAAGAAAAGAAAAAAATACAAAACCAAAGAAAGGTAAACAACAGATAAACCCTCCCAAACAACCCATGTGAACCCAGAGCTAATCCAGCCCATGGGTCAGGTCTCACCAAAATCGGGCGACCCTTCTTCCCAGTAAACCCACAAGCACTCGACCCAGCTCTCCACATAACAGAGAAGTCCCCACAAGCCCCATTCGAGCATAATATATGCATAGCATATATATTAAAAAACCGAGTACTAATATATATATAGATAGCGTGATATACGCGATCAGAGCAGTTCCAATCCCAAACCCTAACCCCGTGGCTGACAGCGCCACCTTGGACTGCGCGCCCCTCCCCCACGCACGCATGTGCCGCTGCGGACCAACGCTGGTTAGCCGGAGCGGGCCGATACACGCGCACGGAGCAAAACAGGACAGTGGCAGTACTGCAAAGAGGCTGCTTTCGCAACGACTTTTCGTCGCGAGCAATGGGTCGTTTCACGAATCGTTCGATCTGGTATGTTCACAACATAACCCTCTCCTAATCACTTCAATTACTTCGATTTAAGTTCCACCGTACGCGTCGTAAATCGAACCCAAAGTTGTCAAAAAATCTGTCAAAAATAGGACAGTGAGTGAGACTGCCCCAAACCCCGAGTTTGAAGGAAGATTTAGAACCAACCATTAAGAATTTGAGAAATATATTTAAAGACAGGCCTAGATAACCTATAGGGCTTGGAATCCCTTTTTGTAGAATCGGATTTCGTCGACTGTGCGTCGAGAAATCGGATTCCCAAATTGGCGAAAATCAATTTTTGAAATATTAAAAATATTGAAAAATTCTTCGATACGATGTGCATCTCGCCTATCCGGACGACGTGGTCGCGAACCGAAAGCATCGAAAGGTGCGTAACGGCTTCGTGGTCGTGTGGGCTTTGATAGAATTCAAATTGGTCGCGTATGCGCGACGAATTTGATACGTATCCTTCAAAATTCACCGTATCAGACTCTGTGCAAATTTTCTAATTACTTTGTGCACGTTCGTCAGATCGAGATGAAACTTGCGCCAAATATCGTTTTTCTTGTCCAGTATGCCAAGTTTGGTCCGATTCTGAGACAGTGGATCGGATCGCCATTTCGTGGGCCCTACGGTCCGACTTAATGGGTGACTTTGTGCACGACCTGCCGGAATCTAACTTTGGACATACGGTTGGGTTCGTATCGGAAAACTGGATCATCAAAAATATAGTTTGACGACTTTAGAGACCATTGACTCTGGTACGCTTTTTGGTGCAAAGCGGGTCCAATGGCGGATACCGTTTTGGCCCGAAATTTCCGTTTTGCTCCTGTGTCCTGAATTGGACTTAAGGACAGGCGATCCTAGCTAATTTGACTATTCTAAAAATGTTGGTAATATTTATTTCAGCATCCGAAGACTTCTGCATGTGTTGACTGATTGTGGCTCTTTGAGTGGTATAGTATTATCGGTTTCACCAGCACAGGACCTCAGGCGAGTACAGTTTATTGTCTGTATTTCGATATTGATCTTCACTATATTTTATTGATTGGCCATTTGTTATGGGATTTTTTATTCTATTATAAAATATTGAGTCAGAAATGAGAAGTACCAAGGATGTGTGATCCGACCGTAGACATTGTTTATTTTCATGCAGTAGACCTCGTAGACATTGTCTATTTTTATATAATAGACCTCGTAGACAATATTTATTTTCATGCAGTAGACTTCGTAGACAGTGTTTATTTTTATGCAGTAGACCTCGTAGACATTGTTTATTTTCTGCAAATAGACCTCGTAGACATTGTTTAATTTCTGCAAGTAGATCTCGTAGACATTGTTTATTTTCATGTAGTAGACCTCGTAGACATTATTTATTTTCTGCAAGTAGACCTCGTAGACCTCGCGGTGTAGTGTCCCAGATTGATCACATATCAAAGGTACTTCTAACGGTAGGGAAAGTATATTTGTCTATTTATTTACTATTGATTTTTTGTCTTTTCTTACGGCTTTACCGTTTATTTTCAAAACTCATGATTGATGTCTAACCTTTATTTTATAGTCATTTTCATTTATTGAAATTGCATTCAGTGTATTGTGCTCATTCCATTCCTGACTGGAAACCAATATTTTTCAGGTTAGCCGTGGATTTACTTAGCATGGGAGATACGGGAGTACTTGCAGACGAAAATCCTAGAGACTAGCTAGATAGCTGAGTTGTAGTCATTCAAATATTCGTACAAGTTTATATTTTTCTGCAAATATAAAACTTGTGATCATTGTAAATTAAATTAATTATGTGAATGAGAATTATTTATGATTTTGATCTTATGGCCATGACAGCGTTCTACCGCCGACACTGCAGCGTAGGCTGGCTTAGACACGTCTAGTATCCGTTTAAAAAAATGTGTGAGGGTCGTGACAAGTTTTTATGGTGGCTCATGCAGGTCAGTTTTTGCAAATCATGCGATCTCGTGATAGTACTTAAGTTAGACGTACTATTGCGAGCCTGCGACTAGGAATTGCTCATTCACGAGATAGGAATTAATTTAATTTAAAAAAATGACTAGTACTAGGAGTCCCCTATACCAGTTTACCGATGGGTAGTCTAGGCCATGCAACTTAGATGAGGAGTTAGTAATTTTGATAGTTTGTTAGATCTCCATAGGTACACTATTACCTCTTGATATGACGATATGATCCAATGTGGATAGATTATTCACTTGGTAAGGCAGAGCTTCTTAAAATTAATAATCTAACCTAGATGAATTGTTCAATTCCTTCTTTTTGCCTCTTTAGATATCATCCTCATATCTTAGTCTGAATTGCCTATTTAGTTTCATTTTGCCTAAGAATTATTATTTTATTATTTCTGATTTTGTTATCCATATATGAACCTCGAGTTAGTTTCAATTCAAGTTTTTCCTCAAAGGCTTGAGTATACATGGAATATTTGGAACGTTTGTATTTTTTTGCCTTCAGTTATTTTCTCCATGTTCATCTTTTATTTTAAGGATTGTGACTGACAGATACTTACCTATTTCATAGTCAACATGTTTGAATCTCTAGGAGCTCATGAAATTTTTACGGATATAGTTAAAGGAATGTTAGTTAACGCATAATGGTAGGACAGCAGCGCACTGTCGCCATTTATTTGAATTATGGAGACTATGGACTCACTGCAGCTAGCAGCGCACTGGAAAGACACGACCCCTAGAGTTAAAATTATTTTAGGAAAATATAGGTTATAGAATATTTCTAAAACTATGGCTAGTGGTCCTCTTTGACCGTAGTCACCCTCGTGTCAATATAAGGTAGAGTATCGGATAGCATATCATATCTAAATCATAAAACCAAAGGTTTACCACAGCCAAGTATACGGGCGGGGCATAATCCTCGGTGAAATGACTTCAGACGTGATTAAAAGTTGAGAATACTACGGAGGATAGGACAATGCCATGTATGTCCATAAGATCCAATACCAATATTAGTAGAAGTTTCGTGAGTTGGGTAGCGTGTTCCCCAACCTAGTATTCTGTGGTCCTTGTGATCTATTGGCGAGGTAATTGACTGACACTAATAGGTTTACCTGGAATATGGAATTTAGAAGACCATAACCTATTGGTTGACCAAGGCCCTTATGAATAAGAAGATAGTAGGATGACCGTATAAGCAAGAACACTTGGTAAATTTTTGATATTCACAAAACTCGAACTACTTGTGCCTTCTTCCAAAAATCTTGCATACTTGTACTTGGCTACCTTAACCAATGCTGCTATTTTAGCCTAGTTTTTGCAAGCTCACTCTGTTCTCGATCTTGATTCAAGATATATATTTAGTGGGGACGCCTGCTAACATATTATCTAATCAGAATCGATGTATTACGGTCTGATCAACCGTAGTGCACTCGATACGCTCTCCTTCTGATTAACTTACGTGGATTGAGATGTAGATGCCTCTAGGATCTCATCCGTGACTGTATTGATAATTCCTCTTGAATTATACATTCACCTTTGAAACACGTAATTGTGTTCAGTGACATCTTCCTTGAACGCTTTATTGTTTTTGTCTTTCACTAATTTGGAAAGACGAAAGCTCGTAATTGGTAGAGAGATATCCCCCATGACTATGGTAGTTGTATACACAAGTGTAGCTACCAACAGCCAGTCATGTGATTGAGTTACTTGTTCTTCTCTCGACCCTCAAACTACTATTGGGACTTTCAAGCCATCTGAATTTGAGAATGATTAGGGTTTTACCCTTAGTCATAATGCCAAACTAGGAGACTATCTATTTGCAAGAAACCAATTTATTGTGAGTCTCTAATTGATTACTTGAAGCTTGCTTTAACTAGCAACCCCTAAGCCCATACCCCTAGAACTCTTGTGACAATACTCTGGCAAGCTTAACAAAAATAGAGATTCACGACTCAGTTGTTAGAAATCTTTTCAAATGATGTGCCTTAGAGTTGGTTACCCCGTCGATAACACTTGAGTACTGGGGACGAGTAGGTCATTCTATTTTGTCGATCAGATGTCATTGTACACACTCATTTTCTATTTATTGAGGAACGATCCTTGACTTGACTTAGATCTACCGTATTCCGTTACGACGTGCCTCATCCTTTATTAACCAGAGTCGACGTACAATATTCGGACTTTAGAATTCTTCTAACCTTATTATTCCTAAAACTATGTCCTGGTTCCTAAGGTGAGTAGACTGTAAGCCTTCTAAAATTTTGGGAGATACGAGGATTACCGATTGATTAGAATAATTTCCATTGGGATGATAATTAGTGTCTCATGGACTCCCACTTTCCATTTAGATGATTTGTGTCCCCGGCCGTGTCATTAATATTCGGAGCACGAGACCAGCTGTTACTTTCCAACAAAATTCATATACAAGATCTTGACGAGCCCACCTTCATCTAGGTATATCATGTCCCACTCAAACACGTCCCCTTGTACTCTATTTTTATGGTACGACTTTCAGGTCAAAAGGACTAGCTATAACCCTTACCATAATACCCGTATACTTTCCAACTTCCATTAGAGCCTCAACATTGACTCATTTCATTCGATCAAATATATAGTTGTAATCTACTCGAAGCCCACTACGCACTTGTCACTAGTGTGCCACTTAATTGTGTCTTCTCGTACTACTTAAACACAAAAGACACTGAAGGCGCACTTTTGGGCTTTAGGAACCTAGCTAACCAATACGACTGGTAACTAGCTCAACCACTTGGATCGAAATCTATTCTAGGTTACCCTAACCCAGTGGAAATAGTTTTATCATAGGGATCTTGTCCAGTCCATATAGATTGAAGTCCAAGGTTCATCCAACCGACGATTGATGCCCAATTAGGGAACCCATTAAGACCCAGTAAAACCCATCCATGCATACCACCATGTTTGGACTTTTAAAACCGGACTACTTGAAATAGGCCCCTATACCTATTATATAGTCTCCACCTCTTAGAATGTGTAGTCATTCGTAACCCTTATTCCATCTACCTGGGAGTCACGATACGACCTTGTATTGCATTTATACCCCTTGCTTGTGTGTTTAAATAACCACGAAAAAAAACACAATCTTGATTTCCCAAATTCTGTTCTATTATGGAAAATGTTTAGAATTTCGAGAATGGAACTTCTGTATTGCCGGATTGTAAGCTCCGATAAGAATGAAGGGTTCTTCGAGTTAGCAAGTGACTGGACTAGAGTAGCCCAACCTAGCGAATAAGTCAATGGTTCATAAACTTTCCTTCTGTCTGCATCATTGAATACTCTCTGCCGTGCTGGAAACTTTATATTGCTCTCGATTGTTCTTCCTTATCTTCCTGTCCTTCCTATTGTAGAGTGACGAATGGTTATGCTTATTAGAATTTATCAACATTTTGCCACTTGTGTAAATTTTGTTGCATGTTAAATTTTAGATTGTTTGGTAGATAAGAGAGGATTATAAATGCAGTATACAGTTGGTATCTATTGGTAGCAATTTTAGAAGATTATAAAGTTGTAGGGACTTACATTTGAGAGAGTAGTGTGACCAAAGGTGGATAGAAGTCCTCGAGATTTTTTTGTAGTTGCCAAAATGGCCAATGAGAATGATATAAACTATTTTTGAGGAATTAAATTTAAGGAGATTAAGGTAATAGTAGATCTCCTTTTTGAATTTAAGGAATAGTTATGAATTAGAATTTTGAGGACAAAATTATTTTAAGGTGGGTTACTTTGTAGCTGCCCTTCCCAGAAAACTTGAAATATTTTCTATTATTATTTATTTTATTGGAATGGGGATTTTTAGATTTTATAGATAATTATTTAGTTAATTATTACGGTAGATGACTTCAACCCTGGTGGAGTTTTGAAGTACATGACGGCTAGGAATCATGGCACGTATAGTGCAATGGCATGCTTTGATTAGTGTATTAGCACTGGTAGGAAAGGCCGAGCCATAGTGATGTCCTAACTAGGAAAACCAGGCCAAGTTGCGAGTTAATCCCTATAAATAGTTTAATTAGTTATTTATTATTATTTGGACTTTTAGGAAATTTGGTTATACCAAACTAGTCCGGACTGGGCCCGAACTGAGCCCAAGCCCATGTAGTCATGCGGCACCTCCAATGACATTCGTGTTGATGGAATGTGACATGAAGGTGTTGTATTTCATTTTAATGATTTAATGAATATTTTCTAAGTATTCTTAATTCAATATTATAAATATTATTATTAGTTGATATTTTATGATATTGGTATAAAATAGGTCATTGTACATTTTGGGATTATTAGACTGCATGTAATGGTATATATACACCATTATTATTAAATTTTATTATTATTATTATTATCATTATTATTATTGTTATTATCATTATTATTGAGGATATTCGTATATAATATTATTTTTATTGTTATTGGTTACATTATTTTTAAATTAATGTTATGTGTATATATTCATATTTATAGGCCCTATTCTATGAATAAATAATATCGAGATTTGCATTTCAATTAAAAAAATATTTATTTAGATTTAATGGGATTTATTCTATAAGTTAATATATGAGTGTATATATAAATATATATATGAGTATATATATTTATATATGTGTGTATATATATATATATATATTTTTTTATATATGTGTTTGTATATATATATATATATATATATATATATAATAAAAGAAAAAGAAAAGAAAAAATATACAAAACCAAAGAAAGGTAAACAACAGCTAAACCCTCCCAAACAACCTATGTGAACCCAGAGCTAATTCAGCCCATGGGTTGGGTCTCACCAAAACCGGGCGACCCTTCTTTCCAGTAAACCCACAAGAACCCGACCCAGCTCTCCACATAACTGAAAAGTCCCCACAAGCCCCACCCGAGCATAATATATGCATAGCATATATATTAAAAAAAACCAAGTACTGATATATATAGATAGCGTTATATACGCGATCGAGAGCAGTTCCAATCCCAAAGCCTAATCCCGTGGCTGACAGTGCCACCCTGGACTGCACGCCTCTCCCCCATGCACGCGCGCGCCGTTGCGGACCACCGCCGGTTGGTCGGAGCGGGCCGATACACGCGCACGAAGCAAAACAGGACATCGGCAGTACTGCGAAGAGGCTGCTTTTGCAGCGAGTTTTCGTCGCGGGCAATGGGTCGTTTCATGAACCGTTCGATCTGGTATGTTCATAACATGACCCTCTCCTAATCACTTCAATTACTTCGATTAAAGTTCTACCGTACGCATCGTAAATCGAACCCAATGTTGTCAAAAAATCTGTCAAAAATAGGACAGTGAGACTGCCCCAAGCCCCGAGTTTGAAGGAAGATTTAGAACCAACCATTAAGAATTTATGAAATATATTTGAAGACAGTCCTGGACAACCTATAGGGCTTGGAATCCTTTTTTGTAGAATTGGATTTCGTCGACTGTGCCTCGAGAAATCAAATTCCCAAATTGGCAAAAAACTGTTTTTGAAATATTAAACATAATAAAAAATTCTTCGATACGACGTGCGTCCCACCAATCCGGGGGACGTGGTCACGAACCAAAAGCATTGAAAGGTGTGTAACGGTTCGTGGTCGTGTGGGCTTTGACGAAATTCAAATTGGTCGCGTGTGCGCGACGAATTTGATGCGTATCCGTCGAAATTTACCGTATCGGCCTCTGTACAAATTTCCTAATTACTTTGTACACGTTCGTCGGATCGAGACGAAACCTGCGCCAACAGGACCGTATCGTTTTTCTGGTCCTGTATGCCAAGTTTGGTTCGATTCTGAGACAGTTGATCGGATCGCCGTTTCGTGGGCCCCATGGATCGACTCAACGGGTGACTTTGTGCACGGCCCGCCGGAATCCAACGTTAGACATACGGTTGGATCCGTAGACATGTAGTTTGATGACTTTAGAGACCATTGACTTTGGCACGCTTTTTGGTACAAAGCGGGTCCAACGGCGGACACCATTTTGGCCCACAATTACCGTTTTGCCCCTGTGTCCATAATAGGACTTAAGGACATGCGATCCTAGCTAATTTGACTATTCTAAAAATGTTGGTAATATTTATTTCAGCATCCGGAGACTTCTGCATGTGTTGACTGATTGTGGCTCTTTGAGTGGTATAGTATTATCGGTTTCACCAGTACAGGACCTCAGGCGAGTACAGTTTATTGTCTGTATTTCGATATTGATCTTCACTATATTTTATTGATTGGCCATTGGTTATGGGATTTTTATATTCTATTATAAATTGTTGAGTCGAGAATGAGAAGTACCAAGGATGTGTGATCCGACCGTAGATATTGTTTATTTTCATGTAGTAGACCTCGTAGACATTGTTTATTTTCATACAGTAGATCTCGTAGACAGTGTTTATTTTCATGCAGTAGACCTCGTAGACAGTGCTTATTTTTATGCAGTAGACCTCGTAGACATTATTTAATTTCTACAAGTAGACCTCGTAGACATTGTTTATTTTCATGCAGTAGACCTCGTAAATATTGTTTATTTTATGCAAGTAGACCTCGTAGACCTCGCGGTGTAGTGTTCCAGACTGATCACATATCAAAGGTACTTCTAACAATGGGGAAAGTATATTTGTCTATTTATTTACTATTGATTTTATGTTTTTCTCACTGCTTTACTGTTTATTTTTCAAACTCATGATTGATGTCTAACCTTTGTTTTATAGTCATTTTCATTTATTGAAATTGCATTCAGTAAATTATGCTCGTTCTATTACTGACTGGAAACCAATATTTTTTAGGTTAGCCGTGGATTCACTTAGCATGGGAGATACGGGGGTACTTGCAGACGAAAAGCCTAGAGACTTGCTAGATAGCTGAGTTGTAGTCATTCCAATATTCGTACAAGTTTATATTTTTCTGCAAATCTAAAACTTGTGATCATTGTAAATTAAATTAATTATTTGAATAAGCATTATTTGTGATTTGATCTTATGGCCGTGACAGCGTTCTACCGTCGACACTGCGGCGTAGGCTGGCTTAGACATGTCTAGTATCCGTTTAGAAAAAAAACGGGTACGGGTCGTGACAAGCACTACAGGGTAGAGCCCCGGATCATAATAGCTATTATATA
>JANAVB010031529.1:0-23114 GCA_029216955.1 Iris pallida | reverse complement strand
TATTATATATAGATATATATATTTATATATATATATATATATATATATATATATATAATAAATATATATTAATATATATATATATATTACCAATTATCATACAAACCCTTAATTATTCCTAACCTAGATTTCTAGGGAGACCTACTAAATAGGGGCAAAGTGTAGAGAATTGAATTCTCTATATTTATTGTGAATGACAAAAATGAAGAGAGAATAAATGGAGGATTTATGACAAACCTAAATGAAGTTGGAGAGAGAGAGCTTGGAGAGAAATTTTGAGAAAGAGAGAGAGAGAGCTATGTGGAGAAGACAAAGGGGGGGGGTTACTACATGGCCGGCCACCTCCATGGGGCTATTGGGTTGGGATCCAATAGCCCACAACCCACTAACTCTAGTTTGGGTTTATTTTGAAATCGGGTTGGTTCGGTTTGATTCGGTTTGATTCTAAATACAAATTAAGCCTCTAAAATGACTAATTAAGTCATGGAAATTAGGTTAATAATTTCTAGCCTATTTATGATGGTACATGGGCTAAGCCCAGCTAGTATGGGGGCCCCACTAGGGTCCAGGCTACCCGGGTCTCCAAATTGGGTCCGAATTGGATAAAATTCAAATCGACTCAAATAAATTCCTAAAAATCAAATAAAATTCCTAAAATATAATAAAACTTGAAAATGACAAAAATACCCCTAATTTGAAAACTGGGGGTGACAAATCTACCCTCCTTAAAAAACTTTCATCCTCGAAATTGAATGAGGGCTAACACTGCAATCATGAACAGAACAAGGAAAGAAAAAGAAAGAATTTTACCTCAAGGCTCGAAGAGATATGAGAATCGCTCCCGCATGTCGTCCTCCCTCTCCCAGGTGGACTCACCTGGACAGTGGTGTCTCCATGCAACTCGAACCAAGGGAATGACCTGGTTCTGGAGCACCTTCTCTCTTCGGTCCAAGATCTCGACCGTCTTCTCTGGGTAGCTGAGTGTCGGTCCCAATACGATCTCTGAGTGGTCTAAGACGTGACTGGGATCTGCCACGTACCATCTCAGCTGCGACACGTGGAACACACTGTGCACTCCCTCTAGTGCAGGCGGTAACTCCAGTCGGTAAGCCACTACACCGACCCTGTCCAGGATACGGAATGGTCCGATGTATCGTGGACTAAGCTTCCCGCCACCACCAAAACGAATCGTGCCACGCGTCGGAAAAATCCGCAGAAAGACAAGATCATCAACCTAGGACAAAACACAAGACTTAGAGCTTGATCTAAAACAATCTCAATCAGACTCAAATACTAGAAAAATCTAAATTATACCTCAAACTCCAATGGCCTCCGGTGGCTATCGGTCCAATGCCGCTGCCTATCCTGCGCCACCCGAAGTCTATTTCTGATAACCCTGACCTTCTCTGCAGCATCCACCACCATCTCAGGGCCAAGCAAAACCCTCTCACCGACATCATCCCAAGACAAAGGAGTACGGCACCTCCGTCCGTATAGAGCCTCGAAAGGTGATATCTCTATACTGGCTTGGTAGCTGTTGTTGTAAGCAAGCTCTACCAAGTGAAGGTGGTCCTCCCAAGATCCCCCGAAGTCCAAGACACAGGTACGCAGCATATCCTCGAGGGTCTGAATCGTCCTCTCCGACTGCCCGTCTGTCTGGGGGTGATATGCTGTACTGAACTTGAGCGATGTGCCCAAGCTAAGCTGCAAACTTTGTCAGAAGTGGGAAATGAATCGGCTGTCCCGATCCGAGACTATACTCACTGGCATCCCGTGTAATCAGACTATCTGCCGCACGTACATCTCGGCCAACCTCTCCGTCGACAAACCCACTTTGAAAGGCAAAAAGTGGGCCGATTTGGTCAATTGATCAACAATGATCCAAATCGCATCCTTCCCTCCTGGAGAGCGTGGAAGCCCAGATACAAAGTCCATAGTGATATGCTCCCACTTCCACTCAGGAATGGGTAGTGGCTGGAGCAATCCACCGGGTCTCTGTCTCCCGGCCTTCACCTGCTGGCACACCAAGCATGTCGACACGAACTGAGCCACCTCACGTTTCATGCCATACCACCAAACATGTTGTCTCAAGTCTCTATACATCTTGTTGGCTCCGGGATGCATAGAGTACTGAGAACGGTGCACCTCCTGAAGAACCTCCTTCCGAAGTCCTCCGCTCGGCACGCACAATCTGGTACCATGCCTCAACGACCCATCCCCTGCTAAAGAGAACTCATCCAACAGTCCTATCTGGACCTGCTCCCTGATGACTCTCAGAGCCTCATCCTCAAACTGAGCTGTCCTGACTCTCTCCATCAGCTCCGACTGCACCTGCAGACCCCACATCTGCGCCTCGAACCCAGGAACTATCACCTCTATGCCCAAGCTCTCCAGATCTGCCAGAAGGTGACGATCCATCGTCAAACACATGGCCACGGGATACCTGCTCAAAGCATCCGCGACCACGTTGGCCTTCCCCGGATGGTACTGCAAGGATATATCAAAATCCTTCATCAGCTCTAACCATCGCCTCTGCCTCATATTCAGCTCCTTCTGGGTAAACACGTACTTCAAGCTCTTGTGATCTGTATAGATCTCAACTCGCTCTCCGTACAGATAGTGTTTCCACAGCTTCAAAGCAAAGATGACCGCTTCCAGCTCCAGATCGTGGGTAGGGTAATTCCTCTCATGAGGACGTAACTGCCTGGATGCATAGGCAATTACCTTCCCGTGCTGCTGAAGCACACAACCCAAACCCCATCCTGAAGCATCACTGTAGATCGTATAACCACCAGATCCAGATGGCAGCGTCAAGATAGGAGCTGTAGTCAACCTCGCCTTCAACTCCTCGAAGGCGGCCTGGCACTCATCGGACCAAACAAACTCCTCGTCCTTCCTGGTAAGGCGGGTCATCGGCTGGGCAATCCTAGAAAAGTCCTGCACGAACCTCCGGTAGTAACCTGTCAGACCCAGAAAACTCCGAACCTCTGCTACTGAGCTCGGCGTCGACCAGGACTCCACTGCAAAAATCTTCTTCGGATCCACTGAAATCCCCTCGCCAGAGACAACATGGCCTAGGAACTCCACGCGATCCAAGAAAAACTCGCACTTGGACAGCTTCCCATACAGCTGCTCCCTCCTGAGAGTGTCCAACACAATCCTCAGGTGCTCCACGTGCTCCTCTGGTGTCTTCGAGTAGATGAGAATGTCAATGAAGACCACCACGAACTTGTTAAGGTACTGGTGAAATACCTTGTTCATCAAGTTCATGAATACCGCCGGGGCGTTGGTCAACCCAAACGGCATGACGGTATACTCATACTGGCCATAGTGGGTCCGAAAGGCAGTCTTCGGAATGTCATCCCGCTTCACCTTCAGCTGATGGTACCCGGTACGCAAGTCGATCTTCGAGAACACCCTCGCGCCGCTCAACTGGTCGAACAAGTCATCAATCCTCGGCAGAGGATACTTGTTCTTGATGGTAAGGTTGTTGAGCGCCCTGTAATCAATACACAGACGTACCGTACCATCCTTCTTGGGGACGAAAAGAACTGGCGCGCCCCAAGGTGAAGAACTAGATCGAATAAAGCCCTTGTCCTCCAGCTCGTCGACCTGCTTCTTCAGCTCCGCTAACTCACTGTTGTTGATTCTATAGACGTGCTGGGAGATAGGCTCAGCACCCGGCACTAGATCTATAGAAAACTCAACATCACGATCTGGCGGCATCCCGGGCAGCTCCTCGGGAAAAACATCCAAGAACTCAGCAATGAGTAGATATGGCAACACCGGCCCCGCCAACAATGCTCTACAGAATCCATCTCCCTGCTCCACTGTACCCCTGGTGAACTCATACTCCGGCTCTTCCGGCGGCTTAAATAGAATCCTGTCCCCTCTGCAGTCGATGCTAGCGTGGTGCGTGCTCAACCAATCCATACCGAGTACCATATCATAACTCGAAAGTGGCATTACGAGCAGACACGCACTCAGCTCCCGGCCTCTCAAAGAAACTCTCCGCCCCTTGCAAACATTATTAACTAGGATGATGCCATTCCCAGTCATAATCTTGCAAGTCCTACCCAGATATTCAGCAATAATATTGTGCCTAAGAGCAAAAGAAACAGACACAAAACTGTACGTAGCACCAGAATCAAATAAGGCCAAAGCTGGAAAAGAATCGAGCAGAATAGAACCTGCGACAACATCCGCAATAGGCTCCATCTCCTCGGCTGCAAGAGTAAAGGCTCTACCCTGACCACCCCTCTGCTGGCGGTACTGAACGAACTGCTGCTGCTGAGTCGGAAGCGGACCTCGCTGCTGAACTACCGGCACACTAGCTGGTGCCCTCTGAACGGGTGCCCTCTGAGCAGCTCCAGTAACACGGAGGTTCTTGAGACACTCCCGCATCTGATGCCCAGCGGCACCACAAAAGAGACACAGCCCCAGTCTCCTCCTACAGAACTCGAATAGATGACCGGGCTTCTTGCAGAAGTGGCACGGTGGATCATCCTACCCCGGACGCTGCTGACTCCTCTGGACAGACGCTCTGGCCTGCCCCTGCTGCTGGTGATGCTGGAACGACTGATGCTGAAGCTGAGGGCGCTTAGCAGGCCCTGCGCTGCTACTGGCCCCAGAAAACAAATCTCGATTCCTTTTCGGCTTCAAGCCCAACTCCCACTCCACCTTCCGAGCCTCTGCGTAGACCTCCGCATATGTCGCATAGAAGGAAGGGATCAGGATCTTGATATCCCATGCCAATCCCTCCCGAAAATGCTCCGCTCGGATCACCGGGTCACTCACCATGTACTCGGCGTATCGGCTCAGCCGTCCGAACTCCGCCGCATACTCCTCTACGGTCATGCTGCCCTGCTGCAGGTTCTGGAACTGCCGCACCAGGCCAATCTTGTCCGTAGGGAAAAAGAACTTCTCTCTGAACAGGGCCCGAAACTCTACCCAAGTATGGCCCTCTCCTGCAAGAGCCGGCTCATTCCGGAACTATATACGGGCAATATCTAACAACTGCAACCCAACCGCCTCGACCTTCAGGTCGGCTGCCAGGCGGCAGGCCCCCATCTGGCGCTCGATATCCTCGAGCCAGTCATCAGCATAGATAATGCCCTCAGTCCCCTTGAAATCCCTCGGACCATGCTTCTTGAAAGCCTGGATATCCCCGATCTTCGGCTGCTGCTGCTGCTGAACCTCCCTCTGTGGAGCCCCACGCTCCACTGCCGCCATAGCCAATCTGTGTGCATCCTCCATGCCCTGGCGCATGGCCTCTGTCTGCCTCAACTGAGCCTCGTGCTGAGCCCGCTGGGACTCAAGCACCTGGTGGAAGAACGCGAGCATCTGCCCCATGTCTGTGGGCAGAGAAGGCAATGGAGGAATAGCTCCCATCATCACCGGAGGAGTCCCCTGCTGAGGAGGAAGAATACCCCCGGCAGCTCCCGCTGTAGCCCCTGGCACTATGGGAAGAGCATCCGCAATGGCCCCAGGGACGGTCATCGAGGTAGCTGGAGGAGTACCTCCGAGAGCTCCAACAGAAGTCCCATCAGCCGGAGAAGTGACCGGAGCCTGTCCGCCAGAGGTGGCAGACCTCTCCGTCTCCCCGTGCTCCTCGCCAGGAGAATGAGTCATCAATATCCTGGAGACAAATTGAGAAGAAGATATCAATATGGCACATGAAGGCAATATCAAGGGAGGACAGCTAGAAAGCAGTAAATCAATATCAAAGACGGTAAGCAAGATAAGCAAGGAAAGATCCTACTGTGATTGAGCACTCTTAGCCTACTACTTCCTATGGGTAACATAGGCTCGTAGTCAACACTCTAAGACGAGTGCCGCTACGACATCGCACTAATTGCGACTTCAGTACCTGCGTGGGCCACCACTAAAACGTGTCACGACCCACACCCGCAAAAAGGGCACGTGACGTGACAACGCCCAGCCCTCACCGGAAAAATGGCGTGGAACGCTTTGTATTTTCTAGTCTGACAACAGTTTATATATATAACAAAACCTGTCGAGAATATAGTCAACTCCGAACGGAGGACAAGCAATGAATATATATAATGCTCAATCACAACTCTAAGAAGAAAAGTAAAGACTGAAAGATAAAGACAACAAGACGATAAAATATAACCTGTCAAGTCCAGATACAAATAATATACAAGCCCAGTCTCTAATACAGTCCAAATATAATACAGTCTCAAAAAGTAACTGGAAACTAAGTCCAATACAAAGACCTACTCTAACTAAACAAGTGGTATAGTCTCGTCAGGCGGAGCTACGCCCTGCGGGACCAAGTCTAGGCCCACTACGTCGTTCGGACCGTAGTAGGTACTGCAATCTTCCTCGTCGATATCTGTAATATTTTATCAACAGTCCAGTCAGGATGGAACGAGTACATATATCTCATAACAGATCTCAAGATAGAATAAAAGCTATAAGACTGTAAATAGAGCATATATAATAAATCATGGAGTGTACATGTATGTATCATGGCATGGTAAGCTGTAAAGCTAGAGCTAGAACAAGAGAATAGAACGGGATCATGGCATGTACATAAATCAAGGTAAGCTATATATCCAATGTGTGTGAGTAGTAGTTTCAGCTTGTGATCGGCTTGGGTACCTGTCAAGAATCGGCCTGGTAAGTCATAAGTGCGGTATATGACTCACACTGTTCGGGAATACGGGATGGATCTGATCACAGGCCTACGCTACTACTCCCCCTACCCCAACTGGTAGAATGGATCCAAACAGGACACGTCACTGCACGGGATTCTAATGAGAAGGTAGCTAGCCTTCTCTAGAATCAGTGACCATATATTGAGCAAGAGCTACAAGGGTGCTTGCACAATACATCCCAACCTAAGAAGGAGAAAATATCTCTCGTCGGGATCCAAGAATACCAATCCGTGAGAACCATGTGTCGGAAATAAGCATATCAACACTAAGTACATGAATCAAAACAGTTATCATAAATTGGGAATAAGTATCAGAGAATGTACTCGCCTGTAAGATGATAATATACGTCGACTGGATCAACTGCAGTGTCTCGAGGACCTATAAAGAACAAGATGTATCAATACTAAGTTTAGGAATTAAAGTTAAATCAAATTAAATCCTATTTAGTCATTCTAGGTCAAGACATGTCTAGTCGGGTCAATCTTGGTCATGGGAGAACATTAGAAGTTAAACCGGATCAATCTAGGTCAAAAACTGACTTACCGTTGACTTTTGGTCAACGGATCAACTCTGGTCAACTCTAGGTCAACTCTAGGTCAACCCTAGGTCACTGGTGACTAATAGTTGACTTTTAGTCAACTGTCCAAGTTAAATGGAATTTGGAACTAATTTGGGTAAAGTGTTGACCCATAGTTGACTTTTAGTCCAAAAAGTCAACCGTGGTCAACCGGGTCCAAGACTAGGTTTAGACAGCTAATCCTACTCATTACCAACCTATACAACCCATATCCAAGTCCATCTTGGACTTGGAAACTCAAATCTTGGCCATGAGCCAATTCCCTATTTTACCCTTTTTAAGGGTAAAATTCTACCCTCGGCGATAATCCCGTTAGCCTACCTATGCTAGTTATTTTGATCCGATCTCCCTAGGGTAGTAGGGTACTATCCTATAGGTTCGTTATCTACCATAATACCTAGATAAAGTGGACGTCTAGTCCACCTTACGGCCCATTGCAGATATCTTGAATATTTCAAGATACGCGCTGACACGGCGCGATACCGGCGCCCTACGACTCTGATTTCCACTCGGAAGCTTATCCGCAAAATCTAAATCACGTAACCTAGGCCTATGTCAAGTTTCATCGCGATCCGATGCTCCGGGCTCAATTTCCCCTTCTAACTCGATTTCTACCAAAAAGTCCATTTTTAGCTCTCGCACTCAACCTCTTCTTTAACTCTCTATTCTAGTTCTTCTTCTTCTTAGCTTCTCTAATCTTCTTCTTCTAATCTTCTTCTTCTCCTTTCCTTCTCAACTTCCTATTCTAACTTCCATTTCTTTCCTTTTTCCCCTTTCCTTTTCTCTCTAATTCCTAAACCTCCTTAATTCTAACTTCTAAACTTTCTTCTATCTAAACATCTAGTTATCTATCTATACTTACATATATATATACATATATCTACCTACATATATACATATATATATAGGTACTAGGGGGGGTTTAGGGGTGTATAGGGGGTGAATTGGGGGGGGGGGGGGGGGAAGGAGCTGCCAATGCAGCTCCTGCTGCTGCATTGCTGCTGCTGCAGCTCCTGCTGCTGCTGCATATGCTTGCTGCTGCTGCTGCTTCCCTGCTGCTGCAGCTGCTCTTCCCTTCATGTCCTTCTTCTCCTCCTACTTCACTCCTTCCTCTACTCTCTCTATATATATATCTATACATATATATATATTTCTCTATCTCTATATCTATTTATATATATACATATCCTTATATCTAATCCTCTCCTCCCATTTATATATATATATATATATATATATATATATATATATATATATATACACACACACACATCTCTACATATATACACACACACACATATACATATATATATATATACACACACACATATACATACATATATATATACACACACACATATACATACATATATATATATATATACAAATACACATATACCTATATACATATATCCACAACCACACACACAACCACACCACCACTCTCATCCTCTTCCCACCACTCTCTACACACACACCCAAATACATATATACATATAATTTCATATATATATATATATATATATATATATATATATATATATATATATATATATATATATATATATATATATATATATATATATATATACCAATTATCATACAAACCCTTAATTATTCCTAACCTAGATTTCTAGGGAGAATCTACTAAATAGGGGCAAAGTGTAGAGAATTGAATTCTCTATATTTATTGTGAATGACAAAAATGAAGAGGAGAAATAAATGGAGGATTTATGACAAACCTAAATGAAGTTGGAGAGAGAGAGCTTGGAGAGAAATTTTGAGAAAGAGAGAGAGAGAGAGAGCTATGTGGAGAAGACAAAGGGGGGGGGGGGGTTACTACATGGCCGGCCACCTCCATGGGGCTATTGGGTTGGGATCCAATAGCCCACAACCCACTAACTCTAGTTTGGGTTTATTTTGAAATCGGGTTGGTTCGGTTTGATTCGGTTTGATTCTAAATACAAATTAAGCCTCTAAGATGACTAATTAAGTCATGGAAATTAGGTTAATAATTTCTAGCCTATTTATGATGGTACATGGGCTAAGCCCAGCTAGTATGGGGGCCCCACTAGGGTCCAGGCTACCCGGGTCTCCAAATTGGGTCCGAATTGGATAAAATTCAAACCGACTCAAATAAATTCCTAAAAATTATATAAAATCAAATAAAATTCCTAAAATATAATAAAACTTGAAAATGACAAAAAATACCCCTAATTTGAAAACTGGGGGTGACAGTAGGTACGACTCGGGAGGCTGCTCCTGAGTGCTGGGCTTGATCTTCTGGTTGCTGCTGGTCCACGGGAGGTGATCTGCCTTGCTGATCGGCAGGTCCGGGTTCAATGCCGCTGAAGAAAACGACATGGGAACGATAAGAAAGGACCAGGACAGATCAACGATTACAAGCATGTGATCAGGACAAGAATTTTAAGAGTCAAGAGGATACGAGCAGAGATCAAGGGCGAGTACTGATTGAGACATCTATTCGGCAAACCCTCACATATCTTGATTTACAAGACCTGCATGGGCCACCACTTAAATCATGTCATGCCCCAGAACCAGAATACTGGAGAGCGGGGGCAAACATAGCCAGCTACGTATAATAAAATGGGATCCACTCCACTATACGATCACGGCTGTCTAGATATATGAGGGTTTATCTACAAGCCATCAGTCTCTTAAGGTCAACAAGAAGCCTAGTGTCTCAATCACAAGCAAATAAGTAAATATTACAAGATGTAAGATCACCAAATATACAATAGTAAGGCGTTCCAAACATTACATATTCAGCTGATCATGAAGCTAGTCGTTACAAAATGTGAGGACTAGCAAGAGTTTTAGTCATACATGATCAACCCTAGGTTGCCAATCATGTTACAGCCCGTAGGCAGACAGTAAGTAAAATGTACACGAGCTAACACTGGCTCGGCGGCTAAACGCCTCAAAAGAATAATTTTACAATAGAGTGGGAGAGCAAAAATAAACCCACTCGTTGCCCTGGTTACGCCTGGTATTCACCATCGGGCTGAAAAATCGGTAGATCCTCTGGAGCTGCTCTGGTATCTGGCCATATAAAACCAGCTGGGTCAGACCCCAGAAAGAGCAAGTGCCACAAAGGAGGCTTCACTTAGGAACTAAAACCAGCAAATTAGCACAAGAATAATTGCATAATAAAAGACAGCAATTAAAGAAAAGCAGGACAGGTGATATACGATGAGATAACCATGGGACTATTCAGATATCCAGGTTACAACCCGTAAACCAAACAAGGACCGGGGTTGTAACCCTTCGTCTGAACAGAACTTGGATTCTCCTACCATTTATCGGCAGGATAATTTAAGAAATCAGGACATGTAAAAATCTTGTACAGAATCAAGACAAGAATAGACTGGTAAACTTTATCCATTATTTCACGGCCAAACAATAAGTACGGCTTGATACTTTAAATAACTAGGGTTATCACAGGCCAAGTTACTAGCAAGATGCAGTGAGATTATTCCACAGCCACAAGCCCTGCAGACCATCCAGGCTATCCGGACGCAATTAAGGATTGAATTCAAGTGGGTACATCGTCCAGGAAACGCATGTACCCTTAGGTGACTTAGAGAGTGCAACACATGACAGTGTGCTGGAAATGTGCCTTACTCGACGGCAGGCTACAGATCCCAAGTGGGGGGCCCAGATAACGGGATTGCCTGTAGCTGGGAAATCTATTCATGACTACTGGATTTATTCTAGTTGTTAGCCTTAGTTAATTTCAGTGGGTACCCCTGACCGTGGTACTCAGGGATCCCCGTCCTAGACATGATGCAAGACAAGACGGGTTCATTTGTACAAGCACAATCGTCCACGGTGTCCAGTTCATTCAATCTTGTCATGTCGTGTTAGCCGTCGCAACAGCATTACGAGGAATATCATGCCAGGTTTATCATGTCAAGAGTTCGCCACGGCGGGCCACTATCAAGAATTATCATGTCAAGTTATGATGTCAAATTGTCAGGTCAAGTTATCTTGTCAGGAGTGCACCACAGCGGATCACCATCAAATCATGTCATTTATCCAGGAGGGAAGAAACTTGTGCAATTAAAATAATAATGTAATATAATATATATATTCTTGAAGCCAAGGAGAAACTCTACAACTTTCATGTTGGGAGTGGAAAGAAATTCGGACCACAATTCACGCAAATAAGACATTTAAACAATCAAAGTGGGACCCATGCGGTCCAAAAGTGGGAGAACAAACATGCGGTCAAAGAGAGTGGGAGGCCACCCATGCGGCTCCGAAGTTATTTAAATGAAATTAGTCAAACATTTAAGGTCAGCAAGCCATATGCGGCTAGCATACAATTGTGCATACGGCCAAGAGTGGGAGGGACCCCATGCGGCCAGAAAACAATAAATAGGTCACTATCAAATAAGACAAAAGACAGTGGGACCCTCATTAAATGCAAACTCCCACTTCAGCAAGCAAGTCAACTAAAGGAAGCTATGTGGGACCCCCCACAATAAATGCAATAAGAAAAGGTTCACGTGAACCAATTAAATATTGGTTCAGGTGGCCAAGCAATTATTCATATAATATAATAAGCCATGTCAGTACATATGGCCATACGACCAAAGAATTTGTGGAAGGCCGTGCGGCTCAAAAATAAATGCAAGCCAGCACTTTATGCTTCATGCGGCCAGCAACTGGGGTTGCATGCGGCCAAGAGTTAAGTTCAGAGCCAACTTTCATGCGGCCCCAAATGCAAAATATTCAAGCCATGCAAAAATATTAATGCATTAAGCCATGCCAAAAATAATTAATTTAACAATGCTTGCCAACAACAAAAAAATGCTTACTGCCATTCGCATGGCCAAGCAAACATAATTTAGCATGCTAAACCAAGCAAGCATTTATTTAAGGTGTGAACAAAAGTGCTTTTCCATGCATCCCATGCAAAGCATTATTTAATGTGTGAACAAAAGTGCATTTCCATGTGTTCTGAAGCAAAGCATTATTTAATGCTTTTGAGAACGTATGCGGCCGAATGTCTTGTTCCATGCGGCTCACACTATGAGCATGCTCTTTTGCATGCAAAAGTAGGCAAAAGCAAGCTAAGTACATAAACCCATAATAAATGAGACAACCACCAAGCCATATGCGGCTCTGTTGCTCCAAAATGCTTTAATCAAAGCTTAAAGCATTTTGTCCTTAAGACATTTAATTAATAAATATTAAAGCACTAATCATTTAAAGAGCTATGCGGCTCTCTGGTGCATCAAGAAAAATTTCATTGGAACAATACATTAAATGCATGCATTAAGTAGGCAATAAAATATTGTATGCATTAGGTGCACGTTGGAATATTGCATGCAAAATATTGCATGCATATACGGCTCACATGGGTGCTGATGCATTCCATTCTTAATACATTAAATAATGATGCCTATGCGGCTGACTGTTATCATTGCATTAATTAATGCATGCAAAATAAATGCTGGCTATAGCATTTATAGGCCATGCGGCTGAGTGCAAAAATATCCATGCGGCTCAGCAATTCTTTTCATAGGTCAAATTTGGACCAACAATATTCTCTGCAACATGGGATCATCAACTTAGCAAAATATGCAAGTTTGATAGATCAAAATCCTGGAAACCGAAAATACCACAAAACTAGATCTCCAAAAATTTAACCATGGAAATGAAAAATGTTAAATACTAAAGTGGGTTAGAAACACATGAGAAAGACAATGAATCAATAAAAATGGGATTCCTCCATGAAGCAAGATGTACTTGCCTAAGCTCTCCACTCTCTCCTGGTAGGTGAAGAGTAAAGATGGAGAAGAAGAAATGAGTAATGAGTAATAATAGAAGAGAGAGAGTGGGATAGATATTTATGGTGGGAGTGGTGGTAGGTGGGAGTGGTTCTCCACATAAAACCAAACCAAGCCAAACCCACTAAACCGAACCAAACCAAGCCAATGCAATGCCATGATGAACCATGCTAATGCAATATGCAAAATAAAACTCAAGGCTAACTAATTATGACAAACCAAAAATATGATTCCGAAATACGTACACGTATTCCCAATACGTAATACGAGATATGGGCATTACAGACCCTTAGCAGCTACTGTATTCATTTCTTTTTGCCCTTAAAGTTTATTCCATTAAACATGAAAATTAAAATGTTATTGACAGATATTTTAACAACATTAACTTTAAAGGGAACAAAGCAACAAAAAATAAACATGCTCTAACAAATAACCAAAGCATAAAATATAGTCAAACAAATTCAAATAATGGTGAACCCCATCTCAAGATATCTAGTACATCATTAATATCAAGTCTTTGGACAGTGATATTAACTACAAGTGGTATTCTTGGTGTAATGATCAAATGTTGACAATAAGTCATGTCAAATAATAAGCCTATCTTTGGATCGGGTTATTATTCACATGTAAACCGTATAATTATCACACATTTATCACCACAAGTATGTGTATAATTCGACCAAGTATTAACCTTCCTTTGGGCCGGCTAATACTCGTATGAATTTACACACACAAACATCTAACATCCCTCATAGACTATCTACGCAAGAGAGGTCACTTTGGCGACATCTTGTTTCAATAGGTCTATTTAGAATATTAGACGACTATTGCTAGTCACAAAAGGCACCAAATTTTTTTTTTTTGAATTTTGACTGAATTTTACAAAACCGAATCATGTCCAAAACTTTATGTATATGCATAATTAAAATATTACAACTAAATAAGATAATCATAAGCATGTGAATCTCTTTATATGATTCAAACAAATATTCTTAATTTGACTAAACTGAGCATTGTCAACATAATAAAATTCACGTAATATTTTACTGAAGATATGGACCAATAGATTGCTTCAAATAACCCATAAAGATTATATTAAAATAATTTGCTGAAGATATGTACGTCAATATATTACATCAAATATATGACTTAGAACATAAATTTATTGAAAACTAAATTTATGCCAAACATAAAATTGTTTATATTTGATTCCAATTTGTCCTCCAATAATCAACTTAGATTGAAAAATACTCTAAATTGAGTAACACCAAATATCTATCAGCATGAGTAATTAAAATCTAACCGACATTCCATATTATCACATGTCCAGCAATAAGGATATTCATGCATATTTAAGAATTTCTACGGTCATTATCACATACGTCCATATCTAATATTTAAGCATGAACTGAGAGATCATTACTGTACATAAATTATGAATTCTATCAAGATTTTCTTAATATGGCGATCAAATCAACGAAGGATTGACAGCAAATTAATGTACTTGTAAGCAATGGAGAACCACGTATGCAAAAAATAAAATAAATAAATTATGATGTGCAAACATGTTGGAACAGTTGTTTATGTACGGAAACAACTCAGAAGTAGAAGACAAGATCCCAATAGTTGTTCTCTTTATTTAGCCATCTAGTAAACACTAAGAAAATATATAAATTATATTCCACCATAAATTATAACCCACCATGTGTAGTACTGCCAACAATTTTGATCAAACAACACAAACATAAGTGCCATCCTAGTCCATTAATTATGCATGTATCGTTTGGATATATGTCCAGCTTGATCTGGCCAGAACAAAATTTTATTCGTGTATCAAGAAATCAGTTATTAAGAAATTGTAGATCTAATATTCGTGTATCATAAATATTATTTTATGAACCATTGGAACCCTAAATTAAAATTAGAATGAAGGATCTATGATTTTTGAATAATAACAAAAAATTGATTCTGAAACTTCAACCTTATAAATTAAACAGGAAGGCTCTGATACCACTTGTTAGAAATTTTATTGTGCCATGTCGATTCATGAGATGAAGAACATAAATTAAATTGCGGAAGCGTACCTAAATCCATTGCTAGACTTGATGAATCTTGAAGCGAACGTCTCTTTATTGGGTTCGATCTTCCAACTTGCTACGACCCTTAATGACAAAGAAGAATCTGAATCCTTTGTCCCTCTCTTTCTGTTGATGGGGATGCAGAAGAGAAAGAAAAAAACCTCTCTTTTGATGGCCGTATAAGTTGGGGACCATAACCCTAATGAACACATATATTTATATGTTTTGACATTTCTAATTTGGTCCCTCATCAAATTAGAATTATCTTCGGTATCTACACATTAATTTTATGACAATTATACCCTTAAGCCAATTTCCAAATAGACCACTTTAATTTGGCTTAATTATTTAGATAGCCTAAACACAATTAATTTTACATGTGTGGCCCCTTAATTATTGAATAATTCCAACAATAAAGTCAATGATCCTGTCTTGTGTAGCATTTGGCATGACCGTTTGGATCATTCGGGACAAACTATGTTCAATTGAATTATTGACAATTCTTGTGGACATTTATTGAAAAATTACGATCTTGGCTTTATACCGAAGAATCACCTATGTGTTCCTTGTCACAAGAAAAGTCTATAACTAAACCATCTTTTTTAAAAGTTAAGAATGAATCTTCTACTTTCTTATAAAGAATATAAGGAGACTACATTTGTGATCATATTCACCCTGCTAGTGGTCCTTTTAGATATTTTATGGTACTCATGGATGCATCTACTAGGTTGTCATATGTTTGTCTATTGTCTACTAGAAATCTTACATTTTCTCGTATTTTGGTCCAAAATTATTTAACTTAGAAATTTTATGATAACTCGATTAAGTTAATTAGACTTGACGATATCGCAAAATTTATCTCACAAGTTTTTGATAATTATTGTACATTATTAGGGATTGGATTAGCTTAGTCATGTATTAAATATCTTAAACTTATAGTTGGACCTCTACTAATGCAATCTGGTTTGCAAATTGAGGCTCGGAGACATAATATTTTATATGTTGCATCTCTAGTTAAATTTAGATACATTGTCTACCATATCTTTTCACATATACAACGTATTAGTGGTAAACAACCAAACATTTCATATTTGAGAAAGTTTGGATGTACAATATATGTTCCAGTTCCATCTACCAAAAGAACTAAGATGGGCTCACATTGATGTTTGGGAATATACATTAGTTTTAAGTGTTCTTCCATAATAAGGTATTTAAAACCAATGACTGGTGATGTCTTTACTACAAGATTTGATGATTACCAATTTGATGAGAGAGTCTTCCCGTCGTGAGGGGAGAGGTAAGCAACAAATTGTTCATATAGTACAAACAATTGCTAATGAACGGCGTGAATTGACATGAAATATATCTACTCTATCTCATCAAGATCCAAGAACTCCACAATGTGATTATGAGACAAGAAGAATGATATATTTGCAAGAAATTGCTAATCAATTGCCTGATGCATTTAATGATGCCGCAAAGATAACTAGATCACATGTGCCAGTCATAATCATTGTTTCAATTGGAGAAAATTCAAATAAGACGGTAAATGAATCTATTACTACACGTCAAAAATGTGGTAGGCCTATAAGTTCCAAGGATAGTGCTCATAGAAAGAGGAGAGCTAATGAAACATCTTGTTCAAATAAAAGTCCAATAGTGGCTGTAGCTCCGAAAATAAATAATAAAAATGTGCATGTTTCCAAATTCACTGAAATGCCTATGGATGTCTCTAGAGAGGCACATGTACCTGAAAATGAAGAGAGATCGATATTCCATACATGTTCAGGTGAATTGTGGAATAAAAAAGTACTTGTCATCGATGGAATATTTAGCTATGTAGTAGCTACTGAAATATTAAAGGACAATGATAATGGTGAAAATAAACCACGTAGTATAAATGGATGTCGACAAAGAAAAGATTGCCCAATCTAGAAAGATGATATCCAAGCAGAATTAAAAAATTTAGAAAAATGTGGTATGTTTGGACTTATAGTGGAAATACCAAAGGACATAAACCATGTTGGTTTTTAAATGGGTGTTTCGTGAGAAAACGAAATGAGAGGAACGAAGTTGAAAGATACAAAGTCCGACTTGTAGCACAAGCTTTCTCTCAAATACCTAAAATTGACTATATTGAAACATACTCTCTAGTTATGAATGTCATTATTTTTAGATATCTAATTAGTCTCGCAGTTTTTAAAAATCTTGATATGAGATTTATGAATGTTGTGACTGCATATTTGTATGGAGACTTAGATACTGACATCTATATAAATTTTTTAAAATGATTTACAATGCAGAGACTAAGTCAAGGGGCATGTGTTCAATTAAACTTAGACGATCATTATATGGGTTGAACAATCATGAAGAATATGGTATAATCGTCTTAGTATATATTTGACTAAGGAAAGATACAAAAATAGTCAAATTTGCCCGTGTGTCTTCATTAAGATATCCGAGAATGGATTCTTTATACTAGTAGTATATGTGGATGATATAAACCTGATCAGGTCTCCTTCATAATTAAAGAAAACTGCGAACTATTTGAAGAATAAATTTGAAATGAAAGACTTGGAAAAGACAAAGCTTGGTCTCGGTTTACAAATAGAACGAAGTTTCAGTGGAATATTAGTGCATCAATCCCGATATATTGAATAAAATTTGAAACGATTAAGAATGGACAAAGCACATCCACTTAGTACACCTATGGTTGTATGGAGTTTGGATTTGGATAAAAATCTATTTCGACCAAAGGGAGAATATGAAAAAGTTTAATACTATACTTAAGTGCTATTGGAGCACTACTATATCTAACACAATACACAAGACCAGTTATTGTATTTTCTATTAATTTATTATCTAGATATAGTTTTGCATATACACTTAGACATTGGAATGGAGTTAAACTCATATTGAGATATTTTCGTAGAACAACTGACATGAGATTATTTTATTCCTGTGATTCGACTAACAATTCTTGTCTAGTTGGTTATGCATACTATATTTATGATCCTCATAAGGGTTGCTCCCAAACATGTTATGTGTTTATTAATAATCATACAACTATATCTTGACGATCAACAAAGTAAGGTTTAGTAGCAATTTTCTCTAACCATGCAGAATTAATTACATTACAATAAGCAACAAAAAAAATGTGTGATTGCGATCAATCATTCATCATATACAAGTAAATTGTCAACTACCCATAATTACTGATGAGCCTTTATTCAAAAATAATGCGACTTGCATTGCACAAGTCAGAGAGGAATTTATTAAAGGAGATCGAACCAAGCACCTTCCACCAAAGTTATTTTATGCATATGAGCTCCAAAGGACGAAAGTAATCGAAGTCAAGCAAGTAAGATCAAATAAAAACTTAGTCGATTTGTTCACCAAGGTAATTCCAAAATACCACATTTAAGAAGCGGTATACGACAATTTAATCATCAGACCAACTAGATGTTACAGATCCATTATATTGAGGGGGAGTATGACTTATGAAGAATATTTTTAAGTTTTGCGCGTTGTACTCTTTTTTCTTGACTAATATTTTTTTTCTACTGAGTTTTTCTTAGTAAGGCTTTTATGAGACAATAAATGCGCATACACCACCAACTAATTAATGGTGAATATCCAATGTGGAGTATTGTAAATATGGATAATTCACCATGATTATTTGGCCTATATAACATGTCTTTTGGTTATCTATAACCTATGTCTTTTGGTTATCCATAACCTATGTCTTTTGGCATTTCTTCTTTTAATTGTCATCATGTTGTTAACCTGCATTGTAAGCCTATATAAGGGACTAGCTCTTCCCAAGTTGATTGAGACGAGTGGATGAAGAAACAATCTCCTCCATTTTTCTATCCCATCCCTTTACTTTATAATAAGCTTTGATTTAATGCTAATTATTTTATTTTTTTTGGAATCAGGTAAATTGTTTCTGGAATCGCTCCCACTGGGATTCGAACTCCTGACCACTCGGGCCGCATGCATCTCTCTTAACCACTAGGCTAGAGGTCATCTGCTGCTAATTATAATATTATAATATTATATATATATATATATATATATATATATATATATAAGCAAATGAGAGATGCATATATAATTATTATTTTAGATAGTGAGTGTTTAAATTACATTATTATCCATATATAATGCATCTCTTAGCCTAGTGGTTAAGAGAGCTGCATATATAATTCAAATATGAGGGGTATGATCAATTATTTTGGCAATATAATTTCTTATCTAAAATAATAATTATATATGGATAATAATGTAATTTAAACACTCACTATCTAAAAATCGTGTAATTTCCTTCGGGCACTCACTATCTGTTTCTCTCTCTCTCTCTCTTTCTCTAATTATTTGTTCTCTTCTCCCTCTCCCTCCATTCCAAGATGTGGATCTACAAGAAGAAGAAGACAACCAGTAAGACATAGAGATTTGGTGTTGCCGCACTACGAAGCTTCATCCTGTCAAATCACTACTACACAGATATTTATGTAACATGTTTATTACAATTGCTACTGGAGATGATGAACCACATGGATTCAAATAGGAGGGCTATGATCAATTATTTTGGCAATATACTTTCTTATCTAAAATAATAATTATGTATGGATAATAATATAATTTAAACACACACTATCTAAAACCAACCCACTATCTAAAAACCGTGAAATCTCCTTCGGGCACTCACCATCCAATATTTCTCTCTCTCTTTCTCTAATTATTTGTTATCTTCTATCTCCCTCTATTCCAAGATGCGGATCTCTAAGAAGAAGAAGACAACCATTATGCAGATATTTATGTAACATGTTTATTACAATTGCTATCGGAGGTGATGAACCACATGGATTTATGAGAGAACTGATGCTCTGGATGTTGCACGCAACACAACGACTGCCATCGAAAAGGTACTATTAGGATTTGTATCATTATTTCTTTTTAAGATAACCGTGCCATTGTTGTGTTATTTTTTAGTTTCAAATAAGAAAGTTTATCATGAGAATTATTAATTTTGCATATAATTGTATAAATAAATGACATTATATTTTAACTAGTAAATGCACGTGCTTTGCACGTTTGATAATGTATAATAAGAATAGTATTCAATTATAGTCAAATATCGTTTCTAGCTCATGTGGTTAAGATGAGAGGTTTTCTTCTTGTTTGGTTGAGTTTGATTTCCCATTTTGCATATATATAACAAAATAAATATTTTTAAACATTTTTTTACATAATATAATTTTTTTTAAAAGAAAATGGTTGATGATATACACGGCTTAGATGGCTCAACAGTAAAAAGACTAACAGTAAGACGGATGCAAAAAATACTAACAATAAAAAGACTAACAGTAAGACTAACAGTAAAAAAAATACTAACAATAAAAATACTAACGTTAAAAAGACTAACAGTAAGACGGATGCAAAATTATTTTCCATCAAATCTTTATTCAAAATAGATATGCGGAGAATTATTATTCAAATACGGTAATATCTTCTCATATATTTAAACTTTAAATGTTACAAAATATATATTTCTCATAATTTTGTATTGTAGTCTAGATTTAATATTCAATTTTTATCAAAATTTGTTAAGCTAATTTATAAAAAATATGAAAAATTAACAATCCTACTTATTCGAACCTATCTAGAAATTAAAGTATAAAATTTGATTATATTCGACTTAATCACATTTTAAAAAAAATTATGGAGCAAACCATAATATGACAACCAACCGAATTAGATTTTAAATATTATATATTTGAATTATAAATAATAATTTAAGGCTTGACAACAAACTAAGTTAAAATTTAAATATTATGTTTTGATTTAAAAAATAGGATTTAAATAAATAAATATATTTATGTTTGTTTGGCTGAAAAAATCACGAGATTTGAATTGAAATTAAACATTTACGTATCAATATTTCTATCAAAATATTATGATAACCAACCGAATTAAATTTTAAATATTATATATTTGAATTATAAATAATAATTTAAGGCTTGACAACAAACTAAGTTAAATTTTAAATATTATGTTTTGAATTAAAAAAAAGTAGGATTTAAATAAATAAATATATTTTTGTTTGTTTGGCTGAAAAAATCACGAGATTTGAATTGAAATTAAACATTTACGTATCAATATTTCTATCAAAATTAAAAAAACATGTTGCACATGCATTACGTATGCATATTTTAAAATAATTGTCATTGAAATACAAAAATGTGTTGCACACGCGACGCGTGTTCCTGACCATCTATCTATCTATTATATAATCCAAATACCAAGGGTAATTGGATTACCTAATTTTATAGATAGATGATTTGGATTATATATATTGCTTAAATAAATATTTCTTTATACATGGATAAAAAGGTCATCGATCTCCCTCTGACTTAAAATTTCAAACCGTTTATAACATCTACCTCGCTTTATGAACAGTCAAATTCATATTATTCTACCAAATCTTTTAAAATAAATATTTTTTCACATTCTCTTCTTCTACGGTATTCCCCGAAGGAAATAAAAGGAAGAAAAAAAAAACCCTTCCTTTTCTCTCTGAAAATAAATATTATTTCACACACTCTTCTTCTGTAGTATTCTCCGAAGGAAATAAAAGGAAGAAAAGAAAACCCTTCCTCTTCTCTATGAAAATAAATATTTTTTCACACTCTCATCTTCTGCAATATTCTCCGAAGGAAATAAAATGAAGAAAAGAAACCCTTCCTCTTCTGTTTTCTCGATGAGTTCCAGTTCTTTTAAATTGAACTATAGTATCTTCTTTCTTTACTGATTATATGCATTATATATTATTTTTCTTAAACTTTTAAGATAAGATTAATAATATAGTACATCAAATTAATTTTAAAATTTGATAAGCCTTTAAATTATATAAGACTAAATTGAATTTAACTTATGAATCTCACTATATTAAATTAAAATTAAAATTGTGATTAGATTTAAAATATAGATTAGATTGAATTGGATTTAAATTATGAATCTAACTAGATTATAATAGAGTTAAAATTAGATAATTAGTTTTGTACATAAAATGGTTTAACATTTGTAAAATGTATTGTACATGCATTGCGTGTGCCATGACACTAGAAAGGAGCCAAATAATTCGTATAATTAGTTTCAAAATAGTCCATGTATAGTTGTATACTCATGAAATACAGGAGTTAATGTATTTATTTCTTTTATATATCACTGGAATGATAACAAAGGAGGGGGCCCCAGTTCCCTCTCAAGATCGTCTCTTTCTCATTGGAAAAGAGAAGACCAGCTGCTTCCTCCCTCTCCTTTCCCACCTCCTTCCTCCTCCCAATTCACTACCCAACAAAATCAAAATATTATTATTATTTTTTCTCTGTAAAATTGGAAGTTTGGGTGGAAAGTTGGCTTCTTGGAGGACAAATTGTTGTTTTTTGGAGGAAATATTGGATTTTTGGATGAGAAGTTGGATTTTTGGAGGAAAAAAGTTGGAATTTTGGAGGAAATTTTGGATTTTTTTTATTTTGGATGAAAAGTTGGGTTCTTGGAGAACATTTGGCCTTTTCAGCTCCTCCACTAATCTAGATCTCTTTGGTAGTGGGAGAGGCTATGGGGAACTGCTTGACTCCAACTTCAAGAGTTCAGAATGCTCACAGCTCCCAATATTCTTCTGGTTGGTTCTCTATACTTGTTCTTCCCTCTTTATTTTGAAGCAATTGAATTGATATATAGGTTTGGTTTGTTATTGTTATTATAGTTGTTGTTGGTAGTAGGTGAGAATTGTTGACTTTATATGTAATAAAGTTGCAATCTTTCTCTCTTTCCAGTTATGGGTTGTGATGTGCTTAGATTTAGGGTCTAAAAGTAGGCTCTTTTTTTTGTTGCTGCTGTTGTCATTCTTCGTTTCCTGTTGCTCTTGTTATTACTTGTGGATTCTTCTTGT
>JANAVB010031528.1:0-12384 GCA_029216955.1 Iris pallida | reverse complement strand
GTCAGGATAATTATACATGTCATGTCATGTCAGGTAGCCGTCGCAACAGCTATTCAAGATGTATCAGGTCAGGTTATCATATCAAGTGTACTAGTCAGGAGTGCGCCACGACGGCCACTTATCAGGTCATGCTCAATTATCAATTCCAAACATATCCAGTAAATTCGTATTATCAAGTTCAGGACAAAAGGCGTAAGGAATAAAATGGACGTAAAATATCTAATAAAATATCAATATACAGGGCTATAGAAGAGCCAAGCATTTAAGGAAATAAGACTAAAACTCCAAGAGCCAATGGGTTAAGCAAGGGGTCAGGGGGCAGCGTACACACAAAAGTCACGCATGCAGGGGAGCGGCGTACACAAAAGTCACGCACGCTCAAGGGAGCAGCGTACATGAAAAGTCACGCACGCTCAAGGGAGCAGCGTAGGTGAAAAGTCACGCACGCTACAGGGAGCAGCGTAGGTGAAAAGTCACGCACACTCAAAGGAGCAGCGTAGATGAAAAGTCACGCACGCTGAGAGAGCAGCGTAGGTGAAAAGTCACGCACGCTACAGGGAGCAGCGTAGGTGAAAAGTCACGCACGCTGAGAGAGCAGCGTAGGTGAAAAGTCACGCATGCTACAGGGAGCAATGTACGTGAAAAGTCACGCACGCTGAGAGAGCAGTGTACGTGAAAGTCACGCACACTCAAGGGAGCAGTATACGTGAAAAGTCACGCACACTCAAGGGAGCAATGTACGTGAAAAGTCACGCACACTCAAGGGAGCAGTGTACGTGAAAAGTCACGCACACTCAAGGGAGCAGTGTACGTAAAAAGTCACGCACACTGAAGGAGACACGCTTCCAACAGGAAGCATATCCCAGGCTCAGTGGCGTAAGCTAAGAAGCTCTGCACACTGCACACTGTCTTCTCCAAACAGCAAAAACACCATGGTTGAACTCAAGGCTACACAGTATCACAACTTAGCCATCCGAACTCCAAATTCGGATTTCCAAGGCTCCAACTGGAGTGAAACTGAATGCTCTTCCACATAGAAGCATCAAAAACCCATAAAATCCAACTAAAGTAGATCAAACCATACAAAATCCAAAAATAGGAAAACTTAGATCTATCACAATGGAGGCTCCAAATCACAAAAACCCAAGTTCTAATGTTGATCACCATGTCCTAATCTATCAAATGGATAAGGAAAAGAGGGTTCTCATGTAGTGGCAAGATGCACTTGACTAGGGTTGGGAGAGTTGTGTAGCGGAAGGAGAAAAAGAAGAAAAAAAAATTAATGGTGGTGGTAATGAAGAGAGAGAGTGGTAGGTGGAGATATAAAGAGGAGGAGTTATGGTGGGGATGAGGGGTAGCATAGGTTAAGGTGCTCCATGCATAAATCGAACCAAAACAAACCACCCCAATTAAAACCGAGCCATGCCAAAAACCCAAGAATACGAGAATTATCAAAATTCCACAAGTCGAAAAAAATAAAAATACATGCCAAAATCCAGATACGAGTATAAATACGAAATACTGGAAATATGGGAAATGAGGGTGACATCGGCGGACGGCAGTGCACACCCAGGTGCGACGGTAGTCCGTTTGGCAATGCCGTGGCGGCAGCACGGAAGGAGCAGTTGGGTGGAAGCTGGCCTTCTCTAGTACGGAGGGGCGGGGAGAGCGTGTTCATGCTCGCAGCTCCAGTATTGGCCTAACGGCGGTAAGTCGGAGGAAAGGAAAGGGTTTATGGTGTTTGTGTTTTAGGGTTTTTGATGCGGCGGTGGTTGTCGAGGCATGGTTGGTTCATTGGTTGTGCTACCCTGACAAGATTGGCAGACGAGATTTGACAGAGGGTGGTGGTAATATATGGTACAATGTATTTGGTTGGGTTTGCCTGTGACGGATAAGAAGGTAGTAGCCGGCAGTGGGCACTGGCTGTGGTGGGATCGGGCGTTTGATGAGAAGTTGCTGGTGGCGGAGGGCTGTAGGAGTGGTAGTGAGTGGCGAAGGTGGTGTTGCTGGCGGCGGGTCGGACGATGAATTAAGGCGGTGACGGTGGGTGTTCACCGGAAGTTGGCAGAACGACAGGTGGCTGCGGCCATATTTAGGTTTAGGATTGGGGTTGGTATTGTGGTGTGTCCTGACACAAATTTTTTTTGTGGATTTTGCTTTTGTGTCCAGCGTGTTGGACACGAGAGAGATGATGTAATTGTAATGAATAACTAGTGGAAAGACACCCGGGGTCGGACCCGAGGCCGTCACGGCTGACACAGGGAAGGTGGACACGTATACGATGCACGGATACTTTATGGTAGAGCAATTTAGGTTATAAGATTTTATGGAAAAATAGCAAAGGAGCCTCTCCTTATATAGGTAGTGGAGACTCCTAGTTAGATAAGGAGTAGGAAAATTAAATCCCCATTAAATAATTCACCATTTAAATTAAATCAATTTAAAACCAATTCAATCAAATCCAAATCCAATTTAAATCTATATAATCCCAGCTTTAAAACTATTATAATAAAATCAATTCCAATTTAAAATCACCATAATTAATTAAACATTAAATCAAACAAATTTTAAAATATCTTTTTATAAATAATAAAATATAATAGTTAATTTCAAAAATCAAAATATATACATGAATTAAATTTCATGTTCCTTGCATGTAAATAGAATATTTACAAAATATTATTTACTAAATTATCAGTAGCCCTTTCTATATTAAAATAAAGTTTGGCAAATAAATTTTGACGCTTTTATATCTTAATAGATAAAATATTTACTTGTAATATATTGAAACAAAAAATATATTTTCTATAAAAACTTTTTTTATAAAAATAAAATACTTCGTTATACGTATTCGTACTCGACATACAAATACAAAAAATAACAATACCAAAATAAATTAATTATATAAAAAAATTTAGTAAAATTTTAGGGGGTTTACATACGTCATAACTGAACATCTCGCAGGACCGAGGTAGGTCCATATTACTACTCGTCGGGAATATACCCTACTGAAGTTGATGCGTTGATGGCAGCAGCGGGGGAGGAAAGCCCCTCGATGGATACTGAGGGGAAGCCGACCGCTTCAGTCCACAATTATTTTTGTCAAAATCTGAGTGCCATGACTCCAAAGGCGGTGTTGGCTGCCTTTTTGATTACATGGTTACGCACTTGTGTGCCTCCGGATGGTTCTGGGTTAATGGAGAGAATGAGCAGGAACCTCATTATGCCGACCGTCAAGCTAGTGTTTGGATATCGTCTTGCCCTCCTTCCTGCCATGGTTTGCAATATTCTGTGAGGCTTATGGGAGTTCTCGAAAAGGATAATTAATCACGGCGGGAATGAAGGTAAATTTCCCCAGGTGGAGCTTCACTACCTTTACCTGATGGCTTGGTTGGTGCTACACCACCCGAGCTTGATGGACCTTGGTTCAGAAGAAGGTTATATGGATGGGGACACCTCCATACGCCGCTGTCATAGGAAGAAGTAGATTCACCAAGGTGTCCCCGTTTGTATATGGGTACTGGGTCACTTGACTGGCTACGATTTCTTTAGGATCCCACCCTCCTACACAAGCTTTTTCGCGGGAGACATACTGGAGGACAAGGGCGACTAGGCGAGTACCTTGATACGTGGAGCTTTTTATTGGCTGCAATTCGACCGAGTCGGTTCGCGCGTCAATTTGGCTACAGCCAAATAATGATGGATAACGCAAGCACTTGCTTGGGTTATGAAGGGAGTTTGTTGGACAGCACGCATGTGGCTTTACTACATCGCCAGTCGCACTAGGGTAAGCTTCACTGTGCTCGCCGGCCGGCCTGAAATACTAATTATATATTCCGTCATAAAGTTTTACTGCTTGACGAACAATTTTTCCCCGAGCTACAATTGGGAACGGAGCTTCATTGTTGGGACCAAGATGGAGGCTTCTCCGTCCTTAAGCCCATCCGAGATCATCTACCTTCTGGTGGCAAGGTATCGGAGGGGTCCAGCGCCACCTCGAAAGAAGAAGAGGCCCCCATAGTTACATTTTTTTAAACGTTGGGCCTCCACAGAGGTAAGATCCCCATCATCTAAGAGGGTGAAATGGGTTATCCATACCCTGACCATATCGGAGCAGCCGGCTTCATTGTCCGCAAAGCGGAAGAAATGACAGCCCGCTGAGTCCCCTTCACAGGAATTTGGCATACATTTATTTATGAATTCTAGGATTTTTTTTATTCTGTTGGTTTTCCTTTGTTGGTACAGCTGGTGAAGAAATTGAAACGGTCAAAGAAGGATTTGACCGATTGTAAGTTTGAAGTCCTCGGAGACCTTCTCGAGGCAGCTGCTACTAGGGTATCCTCCTGGGTACCAGCATATCTAGCGGTCAGGGTTGAGACCTCTGTACTGTCTGAGGGCCCTCCCTCGGTTGGGGTTGAATGAACTACCCAGGCTGAGGGGCCTCCATGGTTGAGGTGCCATGGATTACAGAGACTGAGATGGCTATTGACCCGGAAGAGGTTCCGGTGACAGGACCAATATGGACGACCCAGGTCGAGGAGTCTTCCATTGCTCCGATTACTTCTTTCGACTTCGAGCATGGAGACTTTTTAGATTTGATGAAGTCGTACATACCCACTAACCCAGTAAGTACATTTGGCATAACTCTTTATATCTTATTCGTCTACTTGTTTTCTTATGAATTCATTAATTTTGTAGGTGCCCCTCAAGAAGAAGCCCAAGTGGGGGTAACAGCAGATGAGCCCTATATGACCATTGAGCACCTCTAGAGGGGGGGTAAATAGAGTGTGTGCGTGTGCAGTGGAAAATAATCACTAATTAAAATATTATGCAGTTATATATTATAGCAGCTAAAAGATGGTAAATAAAATGCGGTAAAGTAAGAGTCAAGAATTCAAACTCAGTGACACAATGATGTATACTGGTTTCCTTCTGAGAGGACTAATCCAGTCGCGAGTACTCTTGCTCGCTGTTAATCCACTATAGCATAAGCTTTAACTAAACGCTTGCAACTATTACAACACCGTACATGGCGACAAGTGCATGACCGACTTCACAACACTGTTCTTGGTGATGAGCACACGACCGACTACAGAAGGCAATTGGAAAACTAGAATGTTTTCTAAATACAGCCTCCGATAAAACTCTTTAATACCAAAATCTAGATTAAACAGAAACTGTACTGGCTTGGCTAAGAGTCGTAAAGGCATAGATATGAAAGTAAAAATCTTAGAGCACTTTATATAGAGAAGAGAAAAGATTAAATAGGATGAGTAAAATGAATGGCAATCTCAATTCTATTTATAGTGTTTTTGGGGACCGAATTCGGGAAGGGTTCAGGCAGAGTTCAGATGCAGAAATATCGTATTCGAACGTTGGATGCAGATATCAAGGGAATGGTTAAAACCACCCTGACCGAACTTGGGCCAAGTTTTAACCTAGTTCAGGTAGCTCTTTCTGCTCTACCAAGGCCCCACAAATAGCTTTGCTACTCTGCTCCATGGTTCCTCTAGCAAACTCAAATACTGACTCTCTAGGAGGACTAAACACAATGCATCCGCGACGACAATCTATACTGGCGTACTGCGCACTCAACCAATCCATTCCGAGTACTATATCAAAGCACAGAAGTGGCATTACGAGTAATCTGACGCACAAATCTTGCCTCCCAAGGTAATGTGACGCTCGACGCAGATATCCTTGACTAGGATAATGCCCCCGTCAGTTAAAATCTTACAACTACTATCCAAAGGCATAGATGTAATGTCATGCTTAAACACAAAAGCTATAGATATAAAACTATGAGTAGCATCGGAATCAAATAAAGAAATAGCTAAAAATGAATTAATAAGTACTGAACCTGCAATCACATCAAAAGGTGTCGGTCTCGTCGACCATCATAGCAAATGCCTTGCCCCTTTATCAATGCTGGATAAGGCATTGATACTGAGTAGGTAATGGCCCTCTCTGCAGTTGTGCTACAATAGGCGGGCTGGAGCTATCCTCGAAGCTGGACGAACAGGTGCCGAAGGAAACTACCTCAACTGGTGTACAAAAGATCCACAAAACAAGCATACACCAAGCCTCTTCCTGCACACATCCCAAGAGTGCCAGGTCATCCTACAGTAGGCACAAGTAGGAGCTGGTTGACACTACCAAAATTTATCGTTTTAGCGACGGCCCTATCCGTCGCCAATCCGACGGTAATTACTATTAGCGACCGATAACCGACGGATTTTGGACAAAAAAATTCGTCGGCAATCAGCTCGTCGCTAATAATAGTCCGTCGCTACGTTGTCGTCAAACGACGGAATAGCGACGGATTATCGACGTCACAATACGAAGCATTAGCGACGCATTTTCGATGGACTGTCGTCCATTTCAACTATTAAGTACTGAACTGTGTAGACAATAGCGACGTAAAATTCCGTCGGTAATCCGTAGTAACAGCGTATCAGAGCGTATCAGAGCGTATCGTTCCATCGCTCACCCGTCGGTATTCGTCGATAACGAACGACGGATTAGCGACGGCATGCTGACGGACTATCCGTCGATCAGGTTCTGGAAATGCTTGGCATTTCCAGCACCATGGCGACGGAAGAGTAGTCGCTAATCCGTCGCTATAACGTCGCCACAGCGACGGATTACTGACTGATTATCCGTCGCCATCGATCTAGAAATGTCAAGCATTTTCAGAACCTTGTCGACGGATTGTCCGTCGCTAAGCAGTCGCTAGAGCAAGCGATTACTTAGCGGCTGATTATCAGTCGCCCTGGCGACGGATAGACCGTCGCTATTTCGTCGAAGTTTATACCACCAGAACCTTGCCGACGGATAATCCGTCGATCATCCGTCGCTACCTGGAAATACTTTAAAAACTCCAGATAGCGACGGCTAATCCGTCGTAAAACCGTCGGCAACTGGGATTATCCATCGCTAAACGGTCACTAGTCCGTCGCTAACTGAGTTTTTTGGGAAAAAAATTGCAGCATTTTCCCTGTTCACAAATATATACATAAACCAAACCAATATATAATGCACACCAATTATCCAACAATCACACAGACCAAATATATAATGCACACCAATTATCCAAGAATCACATAGACCAAATATGCACATACGAATTTAATGCACACCAATTATCCAAGAATCACAGACCAAACCAAATTAATAGAAAATAAATATCAATTATCCTAAAGAGTAACATAATATCCGGTGCTATAAGCCGATTATAGCACAATTAATCCAAAGCTCTCACAAATAATCCAAATTTTCTTAATACAATATTTTAAGAAGGAGGAGGTCGATTGTCCGGTGGTGGTAATCCCATATGCGACCGACGAATATACTCCTCCACAAGGTACGGAGGCAAGCCATCGTAGACACTGCTCGGAAGTCGGCGTAGTTGCTCTGCGGACATGAGATCCAAGAGTGACGTCACAGTCGTAGGCGGTACCACAGGGGCATCAGGGTTGAGAGAAAGATGGCCCACGGAAGACGGAACGACACCTGCAGTCGACGGACCAGTAGAAGATGGACGAGCACCATCAGCAGACGTACCGGCAGCAGCAGACGGACCGGCAGCAGCAGACGTAGGCGGAAAGTACGTGGCAAATTGCTCCCGTAAGGACGACACCGCCTCGTGCAGCTACGTAAGCTGCGACCTAACATCATCGTCTTCCGGGGCCACGGGAGGAGGCGGTGTCGGTGGAAATCTCTGCGTCGCCATGTGCAATGGCCCTAGGGAGCCGACTCCGTACAGGAACCCTTTCTTAAAGCCGCCGACGGTATCTACGAACAAGTCATTCCGAGCGGCCAAAGAAGAGGGCGTCCGGAAGGGCGTCATTTCACCGACATCCTCGGTGTCAGTTAACTGAGCCCAACTAAGGGCCCCACGATACGCAGCCTATTAAATGAATGTGTTTATATTATAAGATTTACCTAAGTTGTAATCAAAATCCTATGTTTCACTAAGTTAAGTGTGAATCCTAAGTTTACCTAAGTTATAGTTCGAATACTTTTAATTGTAACGTTAATCTCATAAACATAAGTACTTACATCAGTCTCCTTGGCCCTCTCGTCGACGAAGCTCCCGTCCTTCCATCTTTTGTGCGTATGCTGGAACACGTCGTGCATGGTGACCGATTCTGGCGCCCTTCCCTCCTTCACCGCCCGTTGGGCCTGCATACGAAATTTCCGTAGAAACTAATTAACTCCTTTAATTAATAATACCTAATTCGATAGTGAAATAAATTTATGGTTGCTCACCAGATCTGTAAGTGTTCCTGCGTGGGACCTTGATCCCTCCGTATAAAGGTCCACGGCAGATCGGTTCACCTTCGCCTTCTCCGATTTCTTCTTGTATGCAGGGGTATCCATCATGCCTAATAGGTCCTCATAATACTCCTGCCGGATCCAATTCGGCCTCGTATGCCCCATTTTTAGGTCATAAATCATATCCCGTATCTTCTTCGAGCAAGCGCTTCTGTAGGTCCTGCGGATCCCCTCCTCACGATGGGGGGCCACCAGTACGTTGTCTAATACAAAAAATCAATTATCACGTAATTTAAAAAATGGTTGATTAAAGAGTAACTAATAATTAACCAGAAGATATAGATATATACCCTCAACTCGTCGAGCCAGACGTACTGCACGTTTGGGGACACCGACGAAAAGTTGAGGTAGGGACCGTAGAAGTTAGCCCTGATAATTTCTCCAAGGGCCCTGCCAACATTAAACGAAAAAAACCTACAAAGAAGAAACGATTGGATTATTAACTTGAATAAATAAAAAAAATTAATAAATTAACTTAAATTTACTTACGAGGTCCCCGCGGGCCATAGCTCTCGTCGGAACTCGCCTCTCGGCCTCTCTGGTGCCGTCGGAGGATCCGCGGGTCTGCGTATGTACTCCCCAGTAACCGGATGGAACCGAGTATGGGGGTACTCGGGGCCCACTGTGCAGTAACTGGGGCATCCCCTGGTGGATCCGCTGCTGGTGGTTCCGATAGCGGAACGGATCCGCTAGCAGATCCGGACTCATGCCTCGATGAAGTGGCCGATCGAGGGCGGGATGCGTCTTTGCCCGGGGTACTCTCCGGGTCGGGCTCGCTCGATGGGGTCACATCCCGGGAACTTTGAATGCGACCATGACCACCAGCACCAGTACGACCACGACCACGACCCGCACCACCACCACCACCACCACGACCAGCACCACGACCACGGCCAGCCATCATGACCTGTAAATAGAACACATAAACATAATTAACAATATAAAAGTGTAAATAGATATAAAAACTAAACTAAAATATACATACCACCAGTAGGGAGACGAGTGCCGCCGCGACAAAAAAGACTAGGAGTGCCATCTGCAATAAGTAAATAATCGAATGAAAAAAACATGAATTCACGTAATTGCTTTTATGAGGTCAAACTTAATTCACGTAATTGGAAGTGTTTTTAATGTACAACAATATTTAACCTAATCATCGTCTTCGTTCTCATCCTCGGCCTCGTCTTCATCATCATCCTCCTCCTCCTCATCCTCATCCTCATCCTTATCTTCATCGTCGATTTCATCTATATCCTCATCCCCATCAAATTCTTCTTCTTTTTCTTCTTCTTCTTCTTCTTCTTCTGCCTCAAAATTTGGACAAGATGCCTCTTTCTCCCATGGTTTACAGCTAAATCTTGTGTATCAACCTCTTCCTTCCCTCTATTTTCTTCAACAATATCTTCAACATCCATTGTATCTGAGTGTTGTCCCAAGTATTGGGACTTTTCGATCTGGTCCTCTTGGTATGCTGGATCTCCAACGTTGAATGTATTTCTAGATTTAATCTTACATACTGCCCACCAGTCAAATCGATCTCTACGATGCCTTGGGTAGCTTGTATAGTAGACTTGAACAGCCTGATTTGCTATCGCAAATGTATCGGACCCTCTATACCTCTTGCGATAATTTATATCGATGAATCCAAATTGTTTATCGATTCTCCAATCGATATTTGGTGTCGTATCGAACCACTCACATTTGAACATCACAATATGCATATCATATAGGCCAGTATATTGTAAATCTATAATATTCCGAAGCACTCCATAATAGTCAAAGTCCGGCTCGTCGTCATAGACGGTGCCTCTTATGCAAACACCGGAATCCTTGGTACTGATGCCGTCATTGATAAATTCGACATTTATAGCATTCTGAGTTGACTTAAACCTGAAGCCATTAACGATATAGCCTGGCCAAGTCTTTATTTGCTTCTTCGGTCCCAGTGCCAGATAACGAACACTCTCATGAGTGAGTGTTGTTTCAGGCAATAAAACCTGTAAACAAATATTTATAATTTAAATGTTTCAGATTATATATTAATAATCTCAATTATAATCACAGTTACTTACGTATTTGCGAAACCATGATGGAAATGTACAATCAACCTCTCTTTGAAGTCCCTCATCGGTAATATCGGGTCTCCTCAGTTTGACTTCATCTCTAAATACACTATTAGAGAAAATAAGAATATATAAGTGTAGTCACTCACTTCATCAAATTCGAGATTATAACGAGTGCAAGTGTACTGACTTACTTCTCCAAATCTCTCACTTCTTGTATGTCACAGTTTAATAAGACATATCGGTGAGCAGCATCATACTCGTCGTCTGTCAACCACCGTCTTTTACTAGCCCCAACAGGCTTGCCCCTTACATTGAATCTTCCTCCATCCTCAACGTCCTCGTCATTCCTTTGAGGTCTATTTCGATTTGTTTTAATATGAGTATCGAAATAAATGGAGCAGAAGTTTGACACCTCTTCGATAAGGTATGCTTCGCATATCGAAGCCTCTATATGAGCTTTGTTGCCAACTTTCTTCATTAGATGGTGTAGGTATCTAGAGAGACAAATTATCTTGAGAATTAAGAAAGAATTTTAAAACCCACTGAAATTCAGCTTAAATTATATCGATATTTATGTACCTTTCAAATGGGTACATCCATCGATAATAAACAGATGCACCGACACGGGCTTCATATGCTAGATGAATCGGTAGATGCTCCATGCTGTCGAAGAAGCCAGGAGGAAATATTTTCTCCAACTTGCAAATTGTTAAGATAATCTTCTCCTCAAGTTCAACCATGTGTTGCACAGTCAACTTAGTTGAACAAATATCCCTAAAAAATATTGATAGTTCGGCCAACGGAACCCATACAGCAGAAGGCAACAACTCTTTCAAAGCAATGGGCAGTAATCTTTCCATAAACACGTGGCAGTCATGACTCTTCATTCCCGTTAGCTTGCGTTCATTGAGGTCAACGCATCTAGACAAATTCGACACATAGCCGTCGGGAAATCTTAAAGTAGATACCCACTTACAGATTATTAATCTATCTTCCTTGCTCAATGTGTATTGTGCTATCGGCTTACTTAATTGTCCAGCAGCTCCCCTTTGTATCAAGTTCAGATAAGGACGCTTGTATATCTCGGCAATGTCTTGTTGTCACGACCAACTCCCGAATAATCGGATACGTGTTGGACACGCCCAGCCTTTGTTGTTAGACACAACAAAGTAAGCTGTACCAATCTAGGGAAACTAACCAGATAATAAGAACATGAATGAATCACAACATCTATATAAATGTGTCCCAACCAGAGTAAAGTACAATATCAGAACTTATTACATTCCAGAAAGATAGAAAGTCTACTAGTCTCAAATATATGGAAATAGGAAAACTAAAGGAAATCTCTAGGCTTCTGCAGCCTCTAAGTCATGAGCTGCACCAGCTAGCTCTCCTGCATCAATAGGCTCCTCGCCATAGAATGTGTCACATAAAGCCTCCAACTCACCTGCAACATATCCTATTCAGGAGCGGAGCAAAGTATATCCAAAGAAATGAACATGTACATCATGGTATGAATCAAGAAAACGGGAATAATGTAAAGTATAGGAAATGAGAACAAGACATGAACTGAATAGGAAAACTGAAAGTAAAACAGGGAAGCATGGTTAGAGTCTGAACATGAAATACAACCTGAATCATGAAATACAAACTGAACATGAAATACAGCCTGAACATGAAATACAACCATGAAATCTGAAATACAATACTGAATCCTGACATGTGCAATATTTGAAATACTTCTACAGTATGATCGGCTTGGGTAGATGCAATGATAATGAAATGGTACGGGTTTGGCCTCACGTGCACGGTGCGGGACCCAAGCTATTCACATGAGTAGTAACAGGGTTTGATCACATCTCTATAGTATTTCCCCTCCCAGACACAATGAAACATGGAACATGAAATGAGACAATGTTGTGATATATCGTGTCACCAAGAGATACAAGAAAGAATGAAGACATGAGAAATGAACAATTCA
>JANAVB010031527.1:2500-131954 GCA_029216955.1 Iris pallida | reverse complement strand
AAACTAGTTATTGACATTGTAATGTATAAAATAGGTTACTTGGACCTCGATTCGGACTCTGACCCGTGCCAGCAGCTCAGGACGACTGGCGAGTGCATTCTCTGACAATTTTCATACTTGATGACTCCTATGGTTCATGTTTATAGTTTTGATTTATATTGATTCTTGTTTTGATTCTCGACACAATGATTACACGGAGTAGTATGTTATGGATTCATTTTGAGTACATTATTTTTCTATTGGACTGGATTACCCCTCTGGTATCACTTATATTCATCTGGCTGGTCTTATATATTGGATCTATTAGTACTAGTCGGGCAGGGAAATACTTTAGTAGACATGTGAATATTTCAAAATCAGGAAACACTTCCTCGGGACTAATCTAGAATGTTAGCTCTCGCACACTTCACGTACGAGATGCCGTATTTACCCCTAACAATTCCCATGTTAAAATCGGTATTTCAACACACTAGATAGGTGTGGTTTTAGGTTCCACTTCATACATTGCTAGTTACATGTCTTATTGTTTATTATCATTCCCACATACTGCTTTGTCTATACTACCATGCTCATCTGCTTTTACTTTTTGTCCCGTTCAATGATTCTATGCTTATCTATTCCAGGTATTTCATTATTAGTACTGTTTTATAGACTTTGTCAATTATTGGAACTGTTGTTTGAGATGTATTCGTTCCATCCTGACTGGATAACATTTTTCAGACTGAGCTTGAGGACAGGTGCACTAACCATTACAGAGCACAGGAGAACCGTGGAGGGGACCCAACAGAAATAGCTTGCTAAATTCTAGAAGTTGCCTAGTTTAGCTAAATTGGCTTTTGGCCGGATTTGTCTCCGAATTTAGTTGTCTATTTGATATTTGGATCTTGTAGTTAACTTTTAGAATTCATTTATTTCTTGAATTAAAGACTATTATTTCTTTTATCATGCGATTATCTGTTTAGAGCTATGATTGAGTATTGTTTGGTTATACATTTTTTTCCTCCCAAGTGGAGTGAATATATTGCGTGGGTGGTTCATCATATTGATATTATACAGCATTCTTTCTGGGAGGATTCGAGAACAAGTCTACACGTAGACCTCGACTAATCTTTTAGGGTAGTATTTGGTGCATGATTTCCTCATAGACTAGTAACACTAAACTTTCTTATTTTTGGTTTATAGGAATTAAAGAAAAATTGTCAACAATTTGACTACACCCGAATTTAAGTGATTTCACAATCGAGCAAAATCAGAATGAAATGTAGCTACAACAACACCCCCGTCTGTAAAGTGACCGGCTTGTCCATCAATGAACTGTTAGGTTTCTTTTTGGTTTTTCAATCGATGAATTGTCAGGTTTCTGTTTTGCTTATTTATACTTATATATTGAGAAAAGTGGGCTTCAACGTGGAAGTTTTTCTTCCAAAAATGCCCTCATCTATGCTTACTAATCAAAATTATTCATTAGATTTAATATGGGTAGTTATGTAATTACCTATAGAAGAAGAAAAAAGTTTAAAAAAAAATACTATTATTTTTTTTCCCAAGTATTTTAATGTACATGCAAGGCACGTGCATATATATTAGTAGTAAATAAATGAGATATATGTATGTGTAATATCCATCAATTGCATAATTGAGTTGGCTTTCGACCATACTACTAACATGACGAAAGGAATTTTCGTGTTTATCGCACCAAACTATGAGCACATGCATGGAAGCCATCCAAAACCCTTATTAGCAATCACCCGAATAAAACTCGTATTATATGCAATTTTTTTTTATATCTTTCAGAGACGTATAATACTTGCATGAAAGATTCGAATATTATGTAAATTTTAAGCATATGAAGTTTAAAACGTGTTCCGTATGAATTATTAAAAATTTTGGCACAAAAAATATGGTGGGAACATGTTTAATCAACCAATTTTGACAACCTGTTTAAGCATGTTAAGTTTCTAACATCAATATTTCTATTTCACAAAATATTGACCAATTTTTTAACATATTTTATTTGTATTGTGTCCATTTATACTCGTACTTTCATCTTCTCAAAATTTTTCTGGTTGTTGAATTGCTAACAAGGACCAAAACTATTGGAGTCCACTGCGGAGTTATTAGAAGAAGATACTTAGTTTATAAGACATGCTAATCTGTTTTTTTTTTGAACTGTAATAACATTTCATTAATCATAAAGGATCAGTTCTCATGTCATGAAGAACATGAGTTTTAATACAATCAGGAAGAACATCATAAACAAGTATGAAATGTGAACTGTTAAACAATAACGCATTAGAAGCTAAATGATGTGCACATTGGTTTGCATTCCTTTGGACATAAGAGAATGTCTAATTGGAATCAGATGATGACAGTATCCTTGCATCTTCAATAGTATGACGAACTCTCCAGAGAGGGATTGAGTTAAAGACATTGATCGAGTCGATCAGCGGCTTACAATCTCCTTCTATTATGACATTTTGTAGTTGTTCTTTTCTACAAATGTCAAGAGCAAGACGAATGCCTAATGCCTCCGCTTCCAATGGGGTTCCTCCATCTTCAGTTTTTGAGAAGGCTACCTTGAAATTTCCAATGTGATCACGCAGTAAAGCTCCCGCTGACATTTTCCCATCCAAGTAAGCTCCATCATAGTTAATCTTCCAGCTGTTAGGTTGTGGCGGAGTCCAAGCAATATCCTTGATAATGGTTGCAGTAATATCAGGAAAGCCAGCCCTGAGAATATCAAGTTTCTCCTTGGACACCTTCGCTTCTTCAAAGATACCTCTGGTATTGATAGGAAGTTGATCGAAGACAAATCTATTCCTGGACTTCCAGATGCTCCAAATTTGATAGAAGAAACTTGAAATTCTATCGAAGTCACCTTCTTTGAGCAGAGTAGTGATGATTGATGATATTGTAGTGTCATTATTTATCAGAGGAGCAATCTGCTGATTGTGTTGCCAAGAAGCACCTGTTATGGAACAATGCAGCAGAAGGTGGTTAGTAGTTTCAAAACATACCTTGCATAAGGGGCATTTGGGATCAATGCTGCGAATACGTCGATGAGTGTTGACATTTGTAGGAAGAGAGTTAGAGATGGCCCGCCAACCAAACAACACCACCTTAGGATTTAGATAAGAAGGAGACCAGAGTCTCCTCCATTCTTTGAATTCATGATCATCAGCACTGATATGGTTAGGGAATAATTTGTTGTGGATAACTCTATATGCTGATTTAGCAGTGAGCACTCCATCCGCCGTATGAATCCAGATAAGTTTGTCGATGGTGCAATTAGCAGATAGTGGTATTTTCGATATTGCAATAGCTTCAGAAGGAGGGAAGAGGATGAAAAGAAGATGATTTTTCCAGCTACAAGTGTCTTTGTTAATTAAATCCGCAACTGTATGGACCCATTGTTGGCTGAAACTGTAACCTTGGACTCTGTAGTTAAGCAATTCAGGAACCCAAGGATCTTCCCAGATATTAATGCTGGAACCATCTCCTACTGACCATATTATATTGCCCAATAGAAATTCTCTGCTGCATAGTATACTATCCCATATACATGAAGAGATCGAGGAGGTTTGGCTGTCCAGAAGGATGTCGAATGTAAGTATTTGGTACAGAGCAATGAAGCCCACATTGATTCTCGATTGGTTAGGAATCTCCAAGTGAGTTTGAGTAATAAGGCAAGATTTGTGATGTGAGGATCTCTTATTCCCAGTCCACCTTGAAATTTAGATTTTGTGAAGCAACTCCAAGCAGTATAATGAATTTTCTTCTTGTCTAGAGAGTCCCACCAGAAATTTCGTTGGTGTTTAGCAAGGGTATCAGTAACTTTCTTTGGTATCTGGTATGCCGATAGATAATATGTGGGAAGGGATGATAGAGTAGATTTGATTAGGATGGTCCTACCAGCATGTGAAAGACATTTTCTCTTCCAACCTTGAAGCTTATTCAAACTAGTATCAATAAGATCATTGAAAGTATTTACCCTGTTCTTGGATCAAAGTAAAAAATGACCCAGATATTTCTCCTTGGGCTGCATTAGTTGAATGCCTAGGAGGTGGACATATAGTTCTCTCATAATAGGATCAACTTTCTTTGAGAAAAAGATAGAGGATTTCTCAAAATTAATTTGCTGGCCTGACCAACACTCAAAGGATTTAAGCATGATTTTCACCTGGGAAAGATTATGCAGAGAGCAGTTGCCAAAGATGAAGAGGTCATCAGCGAATGAGAGATGAGAATAAGAAGAGGACGAATGTCTAAGAGTGATACTTTCATATAAGGAATTACAAACCATGATGTCGATTAATGTTGAGAGAACTTCCATACAGAGTATGAATAGGTAGGGGGATAAGGGGCATCCTTGTCTAAGTCCTCTGCCTGGACAGAAAGTTTTTGAAGGCTCACCATTGATAAGTATGGCAAAAGATGGGGTAGAGACACATTGCATAATAAGCTGATGAGATTTCCCGATAATACCCATTCCAGTGACTTGACTTATAATTCCCCATCCTAATCTATCATATGCCTTTGACATGTCCACTTTGAATGCAAATGAACTATTGTGAGAAGGAAATTTTGAAATGGAATGAATAAGCTCTTGAGCGATGACAATATTATCACCAATGTATCTCCCTGGTACAAAAGCATTCTGAGTGGGATTTACCAGTTTGTGCATGAAGGGACGAAGCCTATTAGCAAGCAATTTGGAGATAATTTTGTAAAGGACATTACAAAGTGCAATTGGTCGGTAATCAACAGTCTTTGATGGATGTTTCAATTTTGGAATAAGTGCAATATGAGTGTGATTAAGATGTTGTGGCAGAGAACCAGATGTGAAGAAATTTTGAATAAGGAGGGATACCTCAGTACCAACCACGTCCCAGTACTTTTGGTAGAAAATAGCTGGATACCCGTCTGGTCCAGGAGCTTTGTAAGGACTCATTCCCTTTATGACTGCCTTGATTTCCTCTTCATGTGGAACAGAGCTTATTGATTCATTTTCTGCAGTAGAGATGATGCTGAGTTCAGCCAAGATATGTTCAGGTACTGGTTGGGTTTCCACTTCTTCAAAAATTGATGCAAAGTGAATGACAAAGGTATCAGAGATGGCATTGTGTTCTGAAACTGGAATGCCATCATCCTTGAGTATGCTATGTATCACATTTCTGTTTCTTCTTGAGGTGGCTGACAGGTGAAAGAAACGTGTGTTTCTATCACCTTCCTTTAACCATGATATGTTTGATCGCTGCTTCCAATAAAGTTCCTTCTGGAGATGGAGTTTGTTTAGGAAATTTGAATGTTCGTTCCTCACTGTAGTTGGCATCTGTAGGCCCTTGAGATTGAATTTGCAGTAGCCTGTCTTCATGAGAAATGATATCAGCATCCAAATTGTTAATGATTCCTTTCCCCCATTTGTGCAAACGTGGCAGTAACTTATGAAGCTTTGATTGAATATTAGAGGACCTGGATTTACACCATTCATCAGAGAGAACTTGGTTGAAATTTGGATCAAGAGTCCATGCAGCTTCAAAGCGACGAACAGTCCTACGCCGTCGATAAGTGATGTTAAGTAATAAAGAATGGGATTATGGTCACTGTTGAGGCAAGGTAGGTGGAGAAGTCCAGCATTAGGATGTAAGGATCGCCAGTGTGTATCTACCATAGCACGGTCTAATCTTTCCGCTATATATTGAAAAGGCCTTCTACGATTGGTCCAAGTATATGCTGGGCCATGATAACCAAGATCTATAGCAGCTACTGAATTATACCACTGGATGAAGTATTTGTGATGATTATAGTTGAAAGCATTTCCACCAAGCTTCTCCTCTGCAGAGAGAATACTGTTACAATCTCCAATTATGATCCATGGTTCAGTTATTGAAGTAACAGTATGCTTGAGATTTTCCCAGAAAATATGTCTGTCTTGAACAATTGGAGGACCGTAAATGCAAAAAAGATGCCAAGGTTGAGTGTATCCTGGGTAGAGAAGGGTGGTATGGATGCAATTTTCAGATGAGGAAATAGTTGTTAGATTGATGTTGGGATCCCAGCATAGAAGTAATCCTCCTGATGAACCAACTGAAGCAACAGAGGTAAAATTGTCATAACCCAACTGTAGTGCAATTGATGAAGCTATGGTTGACGAGCATCTGGTTTCAGATAGAAATAACAATTTAGGTTTAGATGCACGGAGGAAAGATTTTATTGTTCGAATTGTAGGGTCATTCCTCAAACCCCTACAATTCCATGATAGAATCATTGACTAGGAGGCTGTTGAAGGCCAGCCGCGCCTATATTCTCATCAATGGTACAGAGAAATTTTTTGTTGGGTCGTTCAAGCTCAACCTCAGTTCCTTTTTCACACTCAGATGATCTGGGTCTTTTGAGATTAACAAAGGGAGCAATATAATGTGGAGAAGATGTATCTGGTATAGCACAGGTGGATGCAGAGGTAGAAGAAATAGTGTGTAATGAGTTAAGTAGAAGTGAAGGTGGATTTAACAGAGATGGAAGCTGGTGAATGATTTTCTAGATGAAGATGGTGGTGAAGAGGTTTCTATGGAGAACAGGAGGAATTTGATGTATGGGAGTTAAAGGAAGTAACAGAGGCAGATGGTGATAATTCATATGAGGTTAGATGTGATGGAGAGATGGATATGGTTTCAGGGACATTAGACTGTGATGTATATGAGGTTGTAGGAGAAATGTGATCAGGTTTTTGTTCTGGGACAGTGTTGATCTCGACAGAGTGAGAGTATTTATGATAGGTTGTGTTGAGTCTGATGAAGAGGAGACAGGAGATGATCTGCACTGATAATGTGATGGTTTGGCTCAGGAGAATGAGAAGATTCAGTTTCTTTGGAACATGTATTTGGTTTATCAGAAACATGAACAAAAACAGTTTCCGAAATAGAAGGGGTAGTGGAGGATAACTGATTTGAGGGTGTCACTGAAGAACCTAACGACATTTTTGTAATTGTCGCCGGAGCATGGCCGGAATTTTCACAACTGATAGGAACAGAGGAGGAATGCAATTCTTTGTGGGATCGGGAAACAATGTTAAGAGGATCAATAGACATTGAAGTAACAATGTTTGGATGAGATGGATTGCTGGTGTTGAGTGAAGATGGTTGATTGACTGGCATACCAACTTCATTAGTCTTCTCTGTAGGTGATGAAGAACCAGCACTGTGTCTTCCCTTGTACTGAAGATGTTTTTGTTTGAATCTCTCGGCATGCTAATCTGTTGAAAATTCATTTCTTACTGTTGAGACTTGAAGTGATTTTATTGTGAATGGAATAACAACATATAATAGGAGAGGCTAGCCTCCTCTCCTATCATTCTAGCCAATGTGGGACTAAAGCCCAATAACACTATTATATATCAACAACACTCCCCCTCAAGATGGGCGAAAGATATTCACTAAGCCCATCTTGTCACATCCTCTCATCATGTTGATAGAACTAAGCCCCTTTGTCAGTCCGTCTGCTACCTGATCTTTGGTTGGAACATAGCCCAGCTCTAGTTCTCCTTTATCCAGTTTCTCTTTGATGAAGAATCTGTCAATCTCAATATGTTTGGTCCTGTCATGCTGTACTGGATTGTTGGCAATATTAATAGCTGACTGGTTGTCACACCATAGCTTCATCTTTGCTCCCTGGTCCAGCTTTAGCTCCGTCAGCATATTCTTCAACCACAATAGTTCTGTGACTCCCAAGGCCATCGCTCTATACTCTGCTTCAGCTGTTGATCTGGCCACTACTGACTGCTTCTTACTCCTCCAAGAGACCAAGTTGCCTCCTACAAATATACAGTATCCCGATGTGGATCTCCTGTCGTCAGCACAGCTAGCCCAGTCAGAATCACAATAGCCCTCAATGCCTACATGATTATTTCTTCTAAAGATCAGTCCCTTCCCGGGGGCTCCCTTCAAGTACCTCAGAATCTGGTACACTGCGTCCATGTGACCCTTCCGGGGGTCATGCATGTAGCGGCTTACTACACTTACCGCAAAGCTGATATCAGGTCGAGTGTGGCTTAAGTAGATTAACTTGCCCACCAATCTCTGATATCTATCCCGGTCAACTGGTTCTCCAGCTTCAGCATCCAGTTTAAACTTCTGGTCTATCGGTGTCGTAGCTGGTTTACATCCCATCATCCCTGTTTCCGTAAGCAGGTCCAGTGCGTACTTCCTTTGAGAAAGAACGATTCCCTCATTATCTCGAGCAATCTCAATCCCAAGGAAGTATCGAAGGGGGCCAAGATCTTTCACCTCGAACTCCTTGCCAAGTTTTACTTTGAGTTGGGCGATCTCCTGCTCATCATTGCCTGTGATAATCATATCATCTACATATACAAGCATGGTGATATGGCCTCCACTCCGTCTGAAGAAGACAGTGTGATCAGCATTGATCTGCTGATATCCCATCCCTATCATTGCTCTCCTGAACCTGTCAAACCATGCCCGAGGAGACTGCTTCAGTCCATAGAGAGACTTCTTCAGTCTGCAGACCTTGCCTTCTGTCTGTTTTGTGCCGAATCCTGGTGGTATCTCCATGTACACCTCCTCTACTAGATCTCCATAAGAAATGCATTCTTCACATCCAGTTGGTGTAGCTTCCACCCTCCATTGGCTGCCAGGGAGATCAAGGTCCTGACAGTGCTCATCTTCGCCACTGGTGCAAAGGTCTCGTCATAGTCGATGCCGTACGTCTGACTGTATCCTTTTGCCACCAGTCGAGCTTTATAGCGCTCAACCTGTCCATCTGGGTTCTGTTTCACAGTAAAAACCCATTTACATCCAACTGCTCTTTTCCCTTCTGGCAGTCTCACCAGCTCCCAAGTGTGGTTCTTCTCAAGAGCTCCCAACTCCTCGTGCATTGCCGCTTTCCACTTTGGATCGTTCTTGGCAACCTGCCAATTGTTTGGTACAGTAATACTATCCAAAGATGCTATAAATGCTCCATGAGAAGAAGATATATGATCATAAGAAACAAACTTAGCAAGATCCCAACCATATCTGTCCGGAGGATTTCCCGCATTGCTGCGAGTAGTCCTTCGTGTAGGTAGTGGTATGGGAGGAACGATATCACCTGAGGAGGGTGGTGGTGTAGATGAGGATGGTGGTATAGGTGTCTCAGGAGTTGGGACAGGCGCAGGCAAGGGACTTGGCACTGACACTGTAGGTACTGGTCCTGTAGTCTGCTTGTTGTTTCTCCTGTTGTAGATCAGTAACTCCCCCTGAGCCGTAGGTGTAACACTTCTCGTCTCCTCCCTCTGTTCCGCTTCACCTTCATGTTCCTCCTCAACCGTGTCTCTATGCCAAACTTCTAAATCGGTTACCACCAGGTTCTCCAAGTTCTCTATCTCCCCCTCTCGCCTTATACTTGTAGTATGAGGCGTGTTATACGAAGTTCCATCCTGGCGGTAATATGGCTCATGCTCCCGGAAGTGGACGTCCATACTAACAAATTTCTTCTTCTCTCTGGACTCCAGCATACATACCCCTTCTGAGTTGCTGAGTAGCCCACGAAGATGCACTTGACTGCTCTAGGGTCAAGTTTTCCAACGAATGGTCTGTTGTCCTTCACAAAACACACACATCCAAACACCTTTAGTGGAAGTATTCCACTATTATTACCTTGTAATACTTCACATGGAGACTTCTCCCAGGACTTTTGAAGGCATCCTGTTTATAAGTTGAGCTGCTGTCAACACCGCATATCCCCATAGGTGTTGTGGGACATTCATGTCGATCATCATACTTCTTGCGGTCTCCAGAAGATGTCGGTTCTTCCTTTCTGCTACTCCATTTTGTGCTGGTGTATATGCACAAGAGGTCTGATGCTGTATTCCATGTGCTGACAAGTACTCTGCAAGTGTCCTATTGGTATACTCCGTCCCATTGTCAGATCTCAGTATCTTCACCACTGCATTATACTGAGTCTGGACATATTTATGAAAGTCCCGAAAACAAGCAAATACATCACTTTTGTTCTTCATCAAATACAGCCAGGTGACACGAGATGCACAATCGATAAACGAAACAAAATACTTATACCCATTCATAGTGTTAGTAGCACATGGGCCCCAAACATCAGAATGAACTACCTCAAAGACTGAAGAACTCTTATGACCATTTCCAACATATGAACTCCTAGTAAGTTTTCCTAACTCACATGCATCACATACTAATTTTCTTTTATTTGATTTTGCATACATATCTGGATACAACTTATTTAGAATATCAAAGGAAGAATGCCCCATCCTCCTATGATGAAGTATCAAAGTGTCTTCAGTCTTCTGCTGCAGTTCCTCCATTCCAGCCTTCTCTGCCATAGACACCAATGCTGAGTCCAGTCCGTCTTGATCTAGGTACCACAGTCCATCATGCCAAGTGCCAGTCCCAAGTCTTCGTCCCGTCCCTTTCTCCTGGAAGATCACCTTAGGAATATCAAAAGAAACAATGCATTTTAGTTGGAGAATTATAGAACTAATAGACAAGAGACTGACTGGGAAGGATGGAGCATGCAAAACATTGGATAACCTTACTGAACCCGTACAATTAACAGTACCCTTACCGACCACTGGTTGGAAAGTACCATCCGCAGTCTGAATGGTGTCGATGCTAGGTGAGTGTACGAGGAAAACTTACTAGCATTTCCGGTCACATGCCGAGATGCTCCTGAGTCGATAATCCAGTCTGACATTTTAAGGGAAGACATAGATGCAAGAGCGTGAGACTCGTCAGTACCTTCTGATGGATGGGCATACATAGCGGCGTTGCCTCTGAAGAATGGAGTGGATGCCTCCTCTGCTACGCTCCTCCTGTCTCCTTCGATTGACGTTTTTTGCTTTCTCTCCAGCAGGTCCAGTAGCGCCTGATCCTCCTCAGTAAAGGCGCCGCCAGCTCCTCCATTCCCATCTGCCACCAGCAGGTTTGCCCGATAGCCTCCTCGACCGCCTCGTCGGCCTCCTCGACCACGTCCACGTCCAGCATATCCTCGTCCACGTCCACCACCTGAGTCTCCCTCCTTAGGTGGTTTGGTACAAGCATATCGATGGTGGCCCATCTCCCCACAGTTGTAGCACTGCCGATTCTGTTGCCAGAGCTCTCCCTTGGATCCTGTATCCCCCGAACCGGTAGCTGCTAGTGCTGACTTCACTTCGGGTAAAGCACCTGTCGATGATGCGCCTGTCCCTGTCTGTAATCTGATCCGCATCTCCTCCTGAATCATGGCTGAGATAGCCTCCTCGAGACTAGGGATCGCTGGCTGGGCGGAGTAAGGCTGTCCTCTGTGTGAATGCTGCAGTCAGTCCCTTAAGGAATTTCATCGTCCTCTCCTGCAGACACACCTGTCTCTCCTTGCACTTTGGGTCCCCGCAGCTTGCCCGTTTGGAATGGTGATCATAATCCAGCCAGAGACGTTCCAACTCCGTAGCGTACTCCTGCACCGTCTTCTCGCCTTGTACGGTGTCGTCGATCTCCCCTTTTATCTGGAAGATCCGTAGATTGTTACCTATGCCATCATAGGTTCTTCTCAATTTCTCCCATACGTCTTTCACCATCTCAATGCCATCTACTGTGGAAGCAATAGTCTGGACTAAGGAGTTGAGAAGCCAGATATAAATCACCATATGAGTGGATTTCCACTCGTCGCGTCCTGTCGAGCCCTCTTCCGGCTCTGTCTTCTCGCCTGTCAAGAATCCCTCCAGGTTCTTACCTGCAAGGGTTCTTCTCACCCGCCGTGACCAACTCAAATAGGTGGCTGGTCCATCCAACTTCAGATCGATGGAGGGTAGTTCCAACTTTGGCGGTGCTCGTGTCGTGCTTTCACCAGCCGACACCTTTATCAACTTCAGCAATGTCGCCACATCGTCAGCATCCAGCTTCTTGAGAATCTCCTCTATCGATGCTTCTTCTTGATCACTTCACACTTGCTCCACGACTCACGCTCGTCCTTGCCGTCCTCTCCTAAATCCGAATATGTCTGATTTCATCGGATCTAGGGATTATAGGCATCTCCTTGAGATTGATCTCAAGAACGAGCGTGAATCTTGTACCCGCAATAGCGGTACAATGAATCCTGCAGCCGTAAAAACGGTACAGCAACGAGCGTGAATCTTGTACCCGCAATAGCGGTACAATGAATCCTGCAGCCGTAAAAACGGTACAGCAACTTTCAGGCTGACCTACAGCGTAGGTGCCCTAAAAGTGGTGTGCTCGAAGGCAACCACGGCAGCAGCAGCAGCAGTTGCAGCCGCAACAGCGGCACAGCAACGGCAGCAGCGCGGCAGCGGCGGCGGCGGCGCGGCAGCTGCAGCAGCCGCGGCGGCGCGGCAGCAGCTGCAGCGGCAGCGGGCGGCAGCAGCTGCAGTGGCAGCGGGCGGCAGCGGCGGCGTAGAAGGGGGATTAGGGTTAGGGTTTGTGTGGAGGAGGGGTCTCTAACGGTATTCTAAGCAATTTTAGGCTCTGATACCATGTTGAGACTTGAAGTGATTTTATTGTGAATGGAATAACAACATATATATAGGAGAGGCTAGCCTCCTCTCCTATCATTCTAGCCAATGTGGGACTAAAGCCCAATAACACTATATATATATCAACAACACTTACTCTTGCCAAGATTTGACTCTAGCTATGATACTATGGATATCAGGAGTGTATGCCTATTTATATAAGAGTTATTTGTCCAAATGGGTCATGAGGAATGTCATGGTCGTCACTTTGGTGATTGAACTTTTTTTGGTTACTTTGATATCTAAGCTTTATATGTTGGTTTAAAGAATGTCCGAACTAGATTTCATTGGTATTTTGGATGAAAATTGTTAAAAATCGACATGTGATGGTCAAGTACCTTATTTTATGGTTATTTTTGTCATGATCAGTCGATATGTCGGCTATAATTGATTGTAGAGTCGTCATTTTGTACTTGGCAAAAAATATGTTTATGTAGAATAAATTTCGAGCACCAATATTTTTAGTCCAAAAACAAAACATGACAAAATAAATATAAAAAAATAAGGCAAGTGACCATCACATGTCCATTTTTCGATCTCATCCAAAAATACCAACGAAATCTTTTTTGTTGTTGTATATTTTAGCAAATGCCCCCATAACAAATATGAAATTAGCATATACTCTCATTATTTAAAAAAAAACTAACAAATGCCTCCATTATATGTAAAATAATCAATTTAGGTTAAAATAGTAGGGGCATATCTTAAAATTTTAAATGTTGCATACAAAGAAATTGGAGCATTTGCTAGTTTTTAAAATAAGTGAGGGTATATGCTAGTTTTCATATTTGTAATGGGAGTATTTACTAAAATATTCCTTTTTTAGGTGTCATTTCTCAACAGAATCTAGGTGATGCACTCTTTAAACCAAAATACAAAATTTACCTACCAAATTAATTTAAAAAATAGTTTGATTACCAAAACGACAACGACTATATTTTCTGGCACCAATTCGATAGTTAACTCTTTATTTAATGATGATAAAAGATGTTATGAAGCATCTTGAAGCTCTAACCAGCACATTAAACCACTGATTAGCAGGCAAGTTTACTATTTAAAAGGGGTTAGAATACCACTTATCTATGATGTGAGAAGACAATAAAAGAAAATCCCATGCAGCTTGAGAACATAAATTATGAGAGGAATAGTATAAGGAGATTTGTTAAGTATAGCTAGATCTAATAAGAAGAGGTAATGAACAGTAGGACATGTATGTAGCATAGTATGTACGCATCATCCAACGTGATAAAGTCAACAAAGTACGTGCAGAACCTGCAAACAGGAAGGCTTTGGTTGTTTTCTGCTGTCCTGCCCCTCTCCAGTCAGTAGGCGACAACTTAAAAAAGGTCATGGTCCTCTCCTCTCTCTCTTACGAGGAAAGGAATCACTCTAAGATTTTGCAAAAACCAAATCTTTCCTAATTAACAATAAAGTTGTGTGCAGTAATTTCAATGACACACAATAGTACGTCCCTCCATGAAATCAAATGAGACCAGGGTTCAGTGTTGGAGTGGGTGGGGTTTCCAACCTATGTGGAGAAGATCCCGGAGTGCGACGAGCACCATCTGTGTGTCAGAGAAGCTCAGGGAGGTGACGAGGCCATTCGGAGACGAAAGAGGAACTCGGGAGCCATGTTTTTTACATTCTGGAACATGGAGGATACAGAATTCTGCCCGAATTCTGCTTTTTGGTTCCAGAATGTTGCTGGTAGGTTCTGGTTGTCCGACACAGAGTTCTGGCCGAACTCTGTGTCGTCGGGGCTGAGCGGATTTTCAGGGTGATTTCTCACCGTTGGATCATATCTAATGGTCCAGATTTTGCTGCGGATTAGGGGAGTTAATATTTGGTTATTCCTAACCCTATTCATCGTAGAACACACAAGAAAGAGAGAGAAGGAGGCAAGAGTGCCATTGCAACTTCGGGAGAGAAGACGGAGGATTGAAGGTCGTTTTTCGAAGGAGATCGCGTTCGGGTAATCTCTACTCGTCGTTCTCGCTCTTCGTAGCCTTGTAATCATTGTTCTTACTTCTGAGTGTTGTGGGGATCCGATTTGGATCGGGAGGAGTTTGTAGAGGGTGTAATTCTTCTATTCCATTAGTGGAGGCTTCTCAGGGTTGGACTCCGATCGTCCCGTGGTTTTTTCCGCAAGGGTTTTCCACGTCAAAAATTCTCTGTGTCTGCGTGGATTGTTTTGTGTGGTTGTTTTTGGGTTCGTGCGTTGTATTGCTCGGTCCTCTCGCAGGTACTCTCCGGTTTGGGGAAAGGTTTTCGCGCTTCTTTCCCAACAGAGTGGTATCAGAGCCAGGTTCTGGAATTCAGAAGGAGTGTCAATAGTTGACAGAGAAACTAGAGAGGAGAGATGGACGCGAAGCCGGTGCGCATGGTGAATCTTAATGGCACAAACTATCATTATTGGCAGAGCAAGATGAAGGATTTGCTGTTTGTCAAGAAGCTGCATCTACCCGTGTTTGCATCCGAGAAGCCCAGTGATAAATCCGAGGAGGACTGGACATTCGAGCATATACAGGTGTGTGGGTACATACGGCAGTTTGTTGATGAGAACGTGTACAACCACGTTGCCAATATTGAGCACGCGAAGACGTTGTGGGATAAGCTGGAATCCTTGTATGCGAAGAAGACCGGGGTAAACAAGTTGTTCCTGATCCGAACGATGATGGGTCTGCGATACAAGGATGGGGCGTCTATTTCGGACCACTTGAGTGAGTTCCAGGGCGTGGTTGACCAGCTATCTTCTATGGGAGTCAAGTTCGACGACGAAGTTCAGGGACTGTGGCTGCTGTGTCTTTGCCAGACTCGTGGGAGACTGTACGAGTATCTATGATCGCTTCTGCTCCAGAGGGCGTGGTCAGTCTGGAGTTTGCCAAGAGCGGGGTGCTGAATGAAGAGATGCGGAGACGATCTCAGGGCATTTCATCCACATCCCACCACTCAGAGGAATTGGTTTCAGAGAGCCGCGGAAGGGGCAAAAGCAGGGGTCCGGGTGGTGGCAGAGACAAGAGCAGGGGGAAGTCCAAGGGTCGGTACGAGGACTCAGAGTGTTACCATTATGGTAAGAAGGGCCACATCAAGCGGAATTGTTTCGCTTGGAAGAGAGAGAAGAAGGGCGACAAGGGGAAGCAAGAAGAGAACACTACAGCGACGGCCTCGATGCATGGAGGCGATGTGATCGTCGTAGGTGATGAGGTCATTACTAACCTCGCCTGCGATGACAATTCTTGGCTGGTGGACTCAGGGGCTTCAGCACATGTATCTCACAACAGGGCACTATTTGCCACTTACACAACAGGCGACTGTGGCATGTTGAAGATGGGCAACGGAGATGTGTCGAAGGCGGTTGCCGTTGGAGATGTGTATTTGAGAACGAAGACGGGTGCGGTTCTTGTTCTCAAAGATGTTCGTCATGTCCCTGATATCCGTTTCAACCTGGTGTCAGTTGGAAGGTTGGATGACGAGGGATTCTTCAGTCTCTTCGGGAACAGTCAGTGGAAGCTTTCCTGAGGTTCGATGGTGATTGCCAGAGGAAGCAAGAAGTCCGGTCTCTACTATATGGAGGGGAGCGCACAGGGGGAACAGGAGGTGAACGCAGTCAGTGATGCGTCTACCGAGTTGTGGCACAGGCGGCTCGGCCATATCAGCGAGAAGGGGATGAGCTACTTGGTGAACAGGAAGGTGATTCCAGGGCTCAAGTCTACAAAGTTGGAGAAGTGCACGCACTGTTTAGCTGGAAAGCAAAATAGGGTGTCTTTCCAAAGTCATCCAAGTTCGAGGAAGCCGGCGTTGCTCGAGTTGATTCACTCGGATGTCTGCGGTCCTATGAAGGTAAAATCTCTTGGTGATGCTTCTTACTTTGTAACTTTTATTCATGATTGTTCCAGGAAGGTTTGGGTCTATGCCTTAAAGACCAAGGATCAGGTGCTGCCTACTTTCAAGGAGTTTCAGGCCTCTGTTGAAAGGAAGTCGGGCAAGAAGTTATTGTGTGTTCGGTCCGACAATGGCGGCGAATACATCGGTCCCTTTGATGCGTATTACAGAGAGCAAGGGATACGACACCAGAAGACTCCGCTAAGACACCTCAGCTCAATGGTGTAGCGGAGCGCATGAATAGGACACTGATGGAGAGGGTGCGGTGTTTGCTGTCAGAAGCAAACTTGTCGGGCAGTTACTGGGGTGAGGCTCTTCTTACAGCTGCTTATGTTATTAATTTGTCTCCTAGTACTTCTTTGTAGGGATGTGCCTGACAAAGTATGATACGGTAAAGATCCGTCGTACAATCACCTGCGAGCGTTTGTTGTAAGGCCTTCGTGCATGTACCGAAGGACGAGAGGACCAAACTTGAGCCGAAGACGAGGCGATGCGTCTTTGTCGGCTACGGTCGGGATGAGTTTGGCTATAGACTCTACGACCCAGTGGAAGGAAAGCTCTACAGAAGCAGGGACGTGGTATTCGTCGAGGATCAGACCATGACCAACACTCAGGATTCCGAGATGCCTTCTGAGGCTGAGGAATTGCCTGAGTTAGAGTCATTTCGCTTCGAGCAGTTTCCAGAGGACATCGCAGAGGATCCAGTTATGGGGGAGCCAGTACATGGAGTAGCTCCCAACCTTGATCATCAGCCTGCTGATGGTGGTCAGGGTGTCCCTCAGGAGGATGAGCATGCCGGAGAGGCAGTTCCTGAAGGGGAGGAGGCTGTAGGTATACAGCCAGCACCAGTGGTTCCTTTGAGGAGGAGTGACAGGGATCGTCGACCATCTACGAGATACTCACCAGATAAGTATGTACTATTGACTGACGGGGGAGAGCCCGAAAGTTTTACAGAGGCTATGGAAGACGAACACAGGCAGGAGTGGATGGAGGCTATGCAGGAGGAGATGAGTTCCTTGCACACCAATTCCACTTATGATCTGGTGCGGTTGCCAAAGGGCAAGAAGGCTTTGAAGAATCGATGGGTGTTTAGAGTGAAGCAGACGGATGATGCTACTCGCCCTCGATACAAAGCGAGGCTGGTAGTTAAAGGCTACGGTCAGCGGAAAGGCGTGGATTATGATGAGATCTTTTTGTCTGTCGTCAAGCATTCGTCTATTCGGGTGGTGCTAGCATTAGCAGCCAGTCTCAACTTGGAGGTCGAGCAGATGGACGTGAAGACGGCATTCCTCCACGGTGATCTTGAGGAGGAGTTGTACATGGAGCAGCCGGAGGGATTCTGTGAGAAGGGCAAGTCACATTTGGTCGGCCGGTTGAGGAAGAGCTTGTATGGTCTGAAGCAGGCTCCGAGGCAGTGGTACAGGAAGTTTGAGTCGTTTATGGGGGACCATGGTTATGCACGGACGACGTCGGACCATTGTATATTTGTGAGGTATTTTACCGATGATGATTTTATTTTTTATTGCTCTATGTAGATGATATGCTATTAGTGGGTCGGAATGCCACTAGGATAGCTGAACTGAAGCGCCAACTGGGCGCGGCCTTCTCTATGAAGGATTTGGGCGCAGCGAAGACTATTCTTGGAATGGAGATTAGCCGAGAGAGAGAGTCCAAGCTGCTACACTTGTCCCAAAAGAAGTACATTCACCGGGTACTTCAGCGTTTCGGTATGGACGGGTCGAAGAAAGTGAGTTGCCCCCTTGTGGCTCACTTTAAGCTCACTGAGGAGCAGTGTCCATCTACCGAGGACGAAAAGGAAGATATGGAGCGGGTTCCATATGCCTCAGCTGTGGGAAGCCTTATGTATGCCATGGTGTGTACGAGGCCAGATATTGCTCATGCAGTTGGTACAGTTAGCAGGTATCTTTCAAATCCTGAAAGGGTACATTGGAGTGCGGTCAAGTGGATTCTACGATATCTTCAGGGCACTGCTGGTTGGAGACTTTCCTTTGGTGGGGACGAGCCGAAGCTGGTTGGGTATACCGACGCTGATATGGCTGGAGATGTAGACACGAGGCGATCGACTTCGGGCTACGTGATGATGTTTGCAGGAGGAGTGGTGTCGTGGCAGTCGCGGTTACAGAAGTGTGTTGCCTTGTCGACGACAGAGGCAGAGTATATTGCGGCGACGGAGGCTTGCAAGGAGTTGTTGTGGATGAAGAAGCTGCTGCAGGAAATGGGACTGAAGCAAGAGCAGTATACTTTGCTTTGTGACAGTCAGAGTGCTATTCACCTTGTGAAGAATCAGACGTTTCATAGCCGGTCCAAACACATCGAGACTCGGTATCATTGGATACGGGATGTGGTTGAGAAGAAGGACGCGGAGCTTGAGAAGGTTCATACAGATGACAACGGAGCTGATATGTTCACGAAGATTCTACCAAGGGGGAAGTTTGAGTACTGCAGGCAGATCGTCGGGATGACGACATCCTCCCCATAGTTGTGAAGGGGGAGATTTGTTGGAGTGGGTGGGGTTCTCAACCTATGTGGAGAAGACCCCGGAGTGCGACGAGCGCCATCTGTGTGTCAGAGAAGCTCGGGAAGGTGACGAGGCCATTCAGAGACGAAAGAGGAACTCGGGAGCCATGTTTTTTACATTCTGGAACATGGAGGCAGAATTCTGCCCGAATTCTGCCTCCATACAGAATTTTGCCCGAATTCTGCTTTTTGGTTCCAGAATGTTGCTGGTAGGTTCTGGTTGCCCGACACAGAGTTCTGGCCGAACTTTGTGTCATCGGGGCTGAGGGGATTTTCAGGGTGATTTCTCACCGTTGGATCATATCTAATGGTCCAGATTTTGCTGCAGATTAGGGGAGTTAATATTTGGTTATTCCTAACCCTATTCATCGTAGAACACACAAGAAAGGAGAGAGAGGATGCAAGAGTGCCATTGCAACTTCGGGAGAGAAGACGGAGGATTGAAGGTCGTTTTTCGAAGGAGATCGCGTTCGGGTAATCTCTACTCGTCGTTCTCGCTCTTCGTAGCCTTGTAATCATTGTTCTTACTTCTGAGTATTGTGGGGATCCGATTTGGATCGGGAGGAGTTTGTAGAGGGTGTAATTCTTCTATTCCATTAGTGGAGGCTTCTCAGGGTTGGGCTCCGATCGTTCCGTGGTTTTTCCTGCAAGGGTTTTCCACGTCAAAAATTCTCTGTGTCTGCGTGGATTGTTTTGTGTGGTTGTTTTTGGGTTCGTGCGTTGTATTGCTCGGTCCTCTCGTAGGTACTCTCCGGTTTGGGGAAAGGTTTCCGCGCTTCTTTCCCAACAGTCAGTTTCTCGGGTCAGATTGAGTTTCTTCCACGGATGATGGAAATCAGCTTCAGAAATAAGAAGAACAGCACAACAATGAGAAAGAACAGCACACGTTTTTATGGGAAATGAAAATGGACTTGGTATTTTTATTGAATCAAAGTGGTAGCTTTATAGCTAAACATCTAATTGAACAGATAATAAGAAATTAGAGTTTGTTCAAACAACTTATAAACCTATCAACAATCTAAACCAACCAACTAACAGTTAAAACAAAATAACAGAAGATTATCTCCAACAATCACTCCCTTAATCTTGTTGCATCAATGCTTCACTTTCTGCACCCGAATCTTCTTGCGCATCTCAAGAAACTTTAGTCTTCCAAGTGATTTCGTCAAGATATCGGCGAGCTATTCATTAGTGTTTACATATGCTACTTCAATCTTCCCTCTCTCCACACATCTACGAATAAAATGATACCTCCCATCAATGTGTTTACTCCTGTCATGATAGACGGGATTTTTGCAGAGAGCAATCGCCGACTTATTATCTACCTTAAGTAGTACTTTGCCCTTCGTCTTCTTCTTCAGATCTTCTAGCAATCGACTGAGCCATATCCCTTAATAAGCAGCAGTTGACGCAGCGATGTACTCTGCCTCGCAGGATGATAATGCCACGATCTTCTGTTTCTGTGACACCCAGCTAATGATATTGTCTCCAAGGAAGTAAGCGACTCCGAATGTGCTCTTGCGATCATCTATGTCACCAGCTAAGTCACTGTCACTATAGTCGACCAAGCTTGGTTCTTCCTGATATTTTCTCACATAAAAACACCCAAAATCAATGTACCTCTAATGTACCTGAGAATTTGCTTTACTGCCGCCATGTGCTGCGTAGTTGGTTCTTTCATGAATCTGCTTGCTATCCCGACCGCATAAGCTATGTCTGGCCGTGTATTCACCAGGTATCTCAGACAACCAATGATGCTTCTGTAATATGTTGTGTCGACAGGAGGATTTTGGCTCACCTTGCTCAGTTTCAGTCTCGGCTCCATTGGAGTTTGACTTGGATTGCATTCCGATATCCCACTCTTCTCAAGTATCTTGGCAGCATATGTGGATTGACACAATGTAATTCCTTGGGGTGTTTGAGATACCTTAATCCCCAAGTAGTAAGACAGCAGCCCAAGATCACTCATGTTGAATACTTCTTTCATCTGTGCTTTGAACCTTGCAATCTCCGTATTGCTTGATCCTGTGATAATCAGATCATCAACGTACATACCGACCAACAAGCTTGAGTCCTCCTCGTGTCTCTTATATACGGCATGCTCCAAAGAGCACCTCTCGAAGCCAAGCGATGTTAGGCCTTTATCGAGTTTGGAATTCCATGCACGCGGAGCTTGACGAAGGCCATCAAGTGCTTTCTTTAGCTTTAGCACTTTGTGTTCATTGCCATGTTCAACATAGCCAGGGGGTTGAGATACGTATACCTCTTCACAAAGTTCGCCGTTGAGGAACGCCGATTTGACGTCCATATGGTGTATCTCCCATCCTTCTTGAGCAGCTAAGGCAATGAGTAGTCTTACTGTCTCAAGTCTCGTCACCGGTGCAAATACTTCTTCGAAGTCCACACCCTGCTTTTGCACGTACCCTTTTGCAACAAGGCATGCTTTGTGCTTAACCACAGCTCCTTGTGGATCCTTCTTCAGTTTATAAACTCATTTTAGGCCGATGGGCCTATGTCCACTCGGAAGATTTGTGATCTCCCATGTCTCATTGTCTTGAATAGCGGCCAATTCTTCCTCTATTGCACGTCGCCAACATGCTTGTTTCTCGGCTTCGGCAAACTCGCAGGCTCCTCCGCAGCTAGCATACATAGCCCGACTTCTTCCATCGGTGTTGTGGCGTCGTACACCTCTTGGAAAGATCGATAGCGTGGTTGACGTGGTTGGCCGTCCATCCTCGAAGGAGTAGCAGCATCGGCATCACCCGTCGTACTCGAAGAGCTCTGCGCTGTCGAAGGCAAGAGGAGTTCCCCCTGCTGTCGAAGGAGAGGCGGCCTCCCCTGATGCTGCATCATCACGTGGAACAGCATCAGCCACAGCACCCGTAAGTCGGGCAGCAGCGGCAGTAGCTGCAGCCGCAGCAGCTACATCTTGCTCGTCGTTATCGCCGTCTTCTTCATATCTTGTGCTACCATGCTCCTCAAGTTGCACGGTGAAAGTGTTCTGCGAGGTAGGACAGTCCCCTAGTGCTGAGTCCTAATTCCACTCCTTTTCTTCCTGGAATATCACATCGCGGCTTACATGCAACTTCCTTGCAGCTGGATCATAAACTCGATATGCCTTGGATCCAGCTTCATAGCCAAGGAACGCCATTTGAGTGCTCCTATCCGCCAAATTCTTGAGATGTGGCTGCACAATTTTCAGATGCGCCACACAACCAAAAGTCCGAAAATGACGTACCTTTGGTTTCTTGAGATACCAAGCCTCATATGGAGTCTTTCCTACCAGACTTCGCATTGCCGCCCGATTCAGAAGATGTACGGTCGTCGCCACTGCTTCTCCCCAAAAGATTCTGGGCACCTTCTTACTTTTGAGAAGACTCCGTGCCATGGCAACGACGGTTTTTTCTTCGTTCAACTACGCCGTTCTGTTGTGGAGAATATGGTGCGGTGAGAAACCTTTTAATTCCCAAGTCCTCACAATATCGGTTGACCTCCTTGGATGTGAATTTGCCACCTCTGTCGGTTCGGAGCCCCTTCAATTTCCGATCCACCTCCATTTCGGCATTTGCTTTTATTTTCTTAAAAGCACTCAATGCCTCATCCTTGTTCCTGCGAAACTCCACCCACATGTACCGAGTAAAATCATCAACAATTAAAAGAAAATATCTTTTACCTCCCAGAGTTGCTGGGGTGATTGGCCCACACAAATCCCCATGCATAAGTTGGAGTGGCTTCTCTGCCCGATATGTCTTGAGGGAACGGTGCACGGCGTTGTTTGCCTACCATACATCCGTTGCACAACTGGTCAATGTGCTCAATAGGCGGCATTCCCTCCACCATCTCGTCATGTGCCATCTTTCACAATGATTGGAAGTTCAGGTGCCCGTACCGTGCATGCCACAACCATGCGTCTTCCTTGTATCTTGTCAGCAAGCACACCGGTTGAGTTAGGTTCAGGTTGAGAATATACAACCTGTTGCTTGATCGTTTCACCTTCGCCATCAGCCACCTTTGTCGGTCGAACATGCATAAGACCCCACCTTCCATGACCATCTTGCATCCGTCTTCGTAAAGTTGTCCTAAGCTTGCGATATTGGTGCGAGTTTTGTAATGTAGTACACGTCGGTCAGGACCTTGTGTTCTTTATTTTAGCATTTGAATAGCACAGCCCCACGGCCACAAATGTCCACAACAGACCCATCTTCGAATCTCACCTTACCTTTTACTGATGTTTCAAGTTCGGTGAAATTCTCTCTACATCCCGTCATGTGATTGGTAGCTCCTGTGTCAAGGTACCATAGGTGGTTTTCATCCTTCTCGTCATCTTTTAATCTTTGGTGCACCTTCTCTTCATGAAGCATGGCCATGAGCAGTGTTGGTTCATCTTCCTCTATCTTTTCGGCTAGGTGAGCCCTTTCCTTCTTGTTAGAATGACATTCAGTAGCAAAATGCCCATAACTTTGACAATTATAGCACTGTACCTTGGTTTTGTCGACCTTTCTTCCACGGTGGTTGTGAGAGGTCCCGTGGTCTCCATTGCGGTCGCTATTGCTTCGTCCCTGGCATCGGCCATGTCCACGACCATGGCCACAGCCTCGAGTACCGTTACCATGTCTCCATTCGCCAGCAGAACCTTCGCCCGAAGCTTTTGTGTCCCGCGCCTTCCACTCGGCTCTGGACAACAGGACTTGCTCCTCACCGTTGTCACCAGTACCGTGCAACCATTCTTCGTGTGTTTTTAGACGGCGGATGAGCTCCTCTAAGGTTATCGTTTTGAGGTCACAAAACTGCTCGATCATTGATACGATCTGTAGGAACTTCGACGACACGACCCGGAGGAATCTCTTCACGACATAGGTCTCATCTACCTTGTCTCCCAATGCACGGATCTTGTTGATGACAGTCGTCAACTTCATGGCAAAGTCGTAATCGTCTCTGCCTCCTTCATACGGAGAGTCTCAAACTCATTCTTTAAAGTCTGGACCTTCGCCTCCCGGATGCGCTCGGTGCCCATGTGCATTGTCCGTAGCATCTCCCACGCCTCTTTAGCCTCCTCCTTTCGCCATTAGAAGCATCTCCTTCGGGATCCCGTGATAGATGACAGCAAGGGCCATCTTATCTTTCTTTGTTTCAACGGTCGTCGTCGGGTCGGTAGGTGCAATGGCATCCCATACACCTTGGGCTTGCATGAACACCTTCATCTTGATCGCCCATGCTCCATAGTTGCTCTTCGTGAGCATTGGGTATTGGAAAGTGATCTTCGACGACTCCTTTGCTTTATTGTTCTTCCCTGGAGCTCTGATACCAAGTGATAGAAATCAGCTTCAGAAATGAGAAAGAACAGCACAGCAATGAGAAAGAACAGCACACGTTTTTGTGGGAAATGAAAATGGACTTGGTATTTTTATTGAATCAAAGTGGTAGCTTTATAGCTAAACATCTAACTGAACTAATAAGAAATCAGAGTTTGTTCAAACAACTTATAAACCTATCAACAATCTAAACCAACCAACTAACAGTTAAAACAAATAACAGAGCAAGATTATCTCCAACAAGATTATCTCCAACAACGGACACCATTCTTTCTTTCGTTCTTTCTTTCTTTATATACTAGTGCACAAAGTAATGCGCTCGTAAGTGCGTAAAAAAATTAATATAAATTTATTTTTAAAACTGTAATTCCTAGAAAATAAACTCAAACAATCAAAAAAATGTGACACACATAACCACTCAAGTTAGAGTTATTTAGTTATAAATATATTACCTTAGTTAGCTGAATGGTTGGTTAATTTTTTTAATAATCAATAGATTATTTAGATAGTTATTTAGTTCTCTTTTTATTATTATTTTTAGTTATTTAAATGGATGCGCACGGTTCGAATATTCCATTGACGTTGCTCGTCGGTCCGAAGAAAAGAACATATATATATATATATATATATTATATATATATATATATAATATATATATATATATATGTATGTATGTGTGTGTGTGTGTGTGTGTCCTCTAGCCTAGTGGTAGTAGTGGTGAGGCATGCGGTCCGAGTGGTCAGGAGATCGATTCTCGTGTTGGGAAAGAAACGCGAAAACATTTCCCCAAACTAGAGAGTACCTGCAAGAGAACGAGCAATACAACGCATGAACAAAAACACCAAAAACAAACCATGCAGACACAGAAAATTTTTGACGTGACAAACCCTTGCGAAAAAAATCACGGGACGATCGGAGTCCAACCCTGAGAAGCCTTCACTAATGAAATAAAGGAGTACACCCTCTACAAACTTCTCCCGATCCAAATCGGATCCCCACAACACTTAGAAGCAAGAATAATGATTACAAGGCTACGAAGAACAAAGAGACAAGTAGATATTACCCGAACACGATCCTCCTTCGAAAATGACCTTCAATCCTCCTTCTTCTCTCCCAAAGTTGCAATGGCACTCTTGCCTCTTTTCTCTCTCTTGTTCTACAATGTTGTGTTGTGATTAGGGTTAGGAATAACCATGAATAAACTACCTAATTCGCAGCAAAACCTGGACCGTAGGATACGATCCAATGGTGATCAATCATCCTGAAAAATGCTTCAGCCTCGACGACACAGAGTTCGGCCAGAACCCTGTGTTTGGCAACCAGAACAGTTCTGGAACCAAAAGGCAGAGTTCGGCCAGAACTCTGTCCTGGGGCAGAGTTTGGCCCGAACTCTGACTCCCTCCTTCTAGCAGCTCCTCTGTCAGCTCCTGAGTATCTTCGTCATCTCCGACTGGCCTCGTCACCTCCCCGAACTTCTCTGACACACAAACGGCGCTCGTAGCACTCCGGGGTCTTCTCCACATAGGTTGGGAACCCCACCCACTCCAACAAATCTCCCCCTTCACAACTAGGTGGAGGAGGTCGTCATCCCGACGATCTGCCTGCAGTACTCAAACTTTCCCCTCGGTAGAACTTTTGTGAGCATGTCTGCTCCATTGTCATCAGTATGAACCTTCTCAAGCGCCGCATCCTTCTTCTCAACCACATCCCTTATCCAATATACCAAGTGTCGATGTGCTTGGACCGACTATGAAATATCTGGTTCTTTACAAGGTGAATAGCACTCTGACTGTCGTAAAGCAAAGTATACTGCTCTTGCTTCAGCCCCATTTCCTGCAACAGCTTCTTCATCCACAGCAGCTCCTTGTAAGCCTCTGTCGCCGTAATATATTCTGTCTACGTCGTCGACAAGGCAACACACTTCTTCAATCGCGACTACCACGATACCGCTCCTCCGACAAACATCATCACATAGCCCGAAGTCGATCGTCTAGTGTCTACATCTCCAGCCATATCAGCTTCGGTATACCCAACCAGCTTTGGCTCGTCACCACCAAAAGAAAGTCTCCAATCGGCAGTGCCCTAAGGTATCCTAGAATCTACTTGATCGTACTCCAATATACCATTCCAGAATTTGAAAGATACCTGCTAACTGTGCCAACTGCATGAGCGATGTCTGGCCTGGTACACACCATAGCATACATAAGGCTCCCCACAGCTGAAGCATATGGCACCCGCTCCATATCTTCTTTTTCGTCCTCGGTAGATAGACACTGCTCCTCAGTGAACTTAAAGTGAGCCGCAAGGGGCAAACTCACTTTCTTCGACCCGTCCATCCTGAAACGCTGAAGTACCCGATGAATGTACTTCTTTTGGGACAAGTGTAGCATCTTGGACTCTCTCTCTTGGCTGATCTCCATCCCAAGAATAGTCTTTGCTGTGCCCAAATCCTTCATAGAGTAGGCGCGCCCAGTTGGCGCTTCAACTCTGCTATCCTAGTGGCATTCCGACCAACTAATAGCATGTCATCTATATAGAGCAATAAAATGATGAAATCATTATCGACAAAATACCTGACAAATACACAGTGATCCGACGTCGTCCGTACATAACCATGCTCCCCCATAAACGACTCGAACTTCCTGTACCACTGCCTCGGAGCCTGCTTCAGACCATACAAGCTCTTCCTCAACCGGCAGACCAAATGTGACTTGTCCTTCTCACAGAATCCCTCTGGCTGCTCCATGTATGACTCCTCCTCAAGATCACCATAGAGGAATGTCGTCTTCACGTCCATCTGCTCGACCTCCAAGTCGAGACTGGCTGTCAATGCTAGCACCACCCGAATAGACGTATGTTTGACGACAGACGAGAAAATCTTATCATAATCTATACTTTTTTGCAGACCGTAGCCTTTAACTACCAACCTTGCTTTGTATCGAGGGTGAGTAGCATCATTCGTCTGCTTCACTCTAAACACCCATCGATCCTTCAAAGCCTTCATGCCCTTTGGCAATCGTACCAGCTCGTAAGTAGAATTGGCATGTAAGGAACTCATCTCCTCCTATATAGCCTGCATCCACTCCTGCCTGTGTTCGTCTTCCATAGTCTCTGCAAAGCTTTCGGGCTCTCCCTCGTCAGTTAGTAGCACATACTCACCCGGTGAGTATCTCGTAGATGGTCGACGCTCTGTCGCTCCTTCTCAGTGGAGCCACTGGTGCTGGCTGTATACCAATAGCCTCTTCCTCTTCAAGAACTGCCTCCCTGGCATGCTCATCCTCCTGAGGGACACCCTGACCACCATCAGCAGGCTGACGATCAAGATTGGGAGCAACTCCATGTACTGGCTCCCCTATAATTGGATCCTCTGCGATGTTCTCTAGAAACTGCTCGAAGCAAAATGACTCTAACTCAGGCAATTCTTCAGCCTCAGAAGGCGTCTCAGAATCCTGAGTATTGGTTATGGTCTGATCCTCGATGAATACCACGTCCCTGCTTCTATAGAGCTTTCTTCCCACTGGGTCGTAGAGTCTATAGCCAAACTTATCCCGACCATAGCCGACAAAGACGCATCACCTCGTCTTCGGTTCAAGTTTGGACCTCTCGTCCTTCGGTACATATACGAAGGCCTTACAGCCAAACACTCGCAGGTGATTGTATGACGGCTCTTTGTCGTACCATACTTTGTCAGGCACATCACCCTGCAAAGGAGCACTAGGAGATAAATTAATAACATAAGTAGCTGTGAGAAGAGCCTCACCCCAATAACTGCATGGCAAGTTTGTTGCTTCTGACAGCAAACACCGCACCCTCTCCCTCAGTGTCCTGTTTATGTGCTCCGCTACACCATTGAGCTGAGGTGTCTTGGGCAGAGTCTTTTGGTGTCATATCCCTTGCTCTCTGTAATACGCATCAAAGAGACCAATGTATTCGTCGTCGTTGTCGGACCGAACACACAATAACTTCTTGCCCGTCTCTCTTTCAACAGAGGCCTGAAACTCTTTAAAAGTAGGCAGCACCTAATCCTTGGTCTTTGAGGCATAGACCCAAACCTTCCTAGAATAGTCATCAATAAAAGTTAATAAGTAAGAAGCACCACCAATAGATTTTACCTTCATAGGGCCACAGACATCCGAGTGAATCAACTCGAGCAACGCCGACTTCCTTGAACTTGGGTGACTTTGGAAAGACACCCTATTTTGCTTTCCAGCTAAGCAGTGCGTACACTTCTCTAACTTTGTAGACTTGAGCCCTGGAATAACTTTCCTATTCACCAAGTAGCTCATCCCCTTCTCGCTGATATAGTCGAGCAGCCTGTGCCATAACTCGGTAGATGCATCACTAACGGCGTTCACCTCCTGTGCCTCCTGTTCCCCCTGTGCGCTCCCCTCTATATAGTAGAGATCGAACTTCTTGCTTCCTCTGGCAATCACCATCGAACCTCTGGAAAGCATCTACTGACTATTCCCGAAGAGACTGAAGAATCCCTCGTCATCCAACCTTCCAACCGACACCAGGTTGAAACGGATATCAGGGACATGACGAACATCTTTGAGAACAAGAACTGTATCCATCTTCATTCTCAAATGCACATCTCCAACGGCAACCGCCTTCGATACATCTCCATTGCCCATCTTCAATACTCCACAGTCGTCTGTCATGTAAGTGGCAAATAGTGCCCTGTTGTGAGATACGTGCGCCGAAGCCTTTGAGTCCACCAGCCAAGAATTGTCATCGCAAACGAGGTTTGTGATAACCTCATCATCTACAACGATCACATCGCCTCCATGTATCAAAGCCGCCGCTGTAGTGTTCTCATCTTGTTTCCCCTTGTCGCCCTTCTTCTCTCTCTTCCAGGCGAAATAGTTCCTCTTAATGTGGCCCTTCTTGCCATAGTGGTAACACTCCGAGTCCTCATACCGACCCTTGGACTTCCCCCTGCTCTTGTCTCTGCCACCACCTGGACCCCTACTTTTGCCCCTTCCGTGGCTCTCTGAAACCAATGCCTCTGAGTGGTGGGATGTGGATGAAGTGCCCTGAGAACGTCTCCGCATCTCTTCATTCAGCACCCCGCTCTTGGAAAACTCCAGACTGACTACGCCTTCTAGAGCAAAAGCGATCATAGATACTCGTACGGTCTTCCACGAGTCTGGCAATGTACACAGCAGCCATAGTCCCTGAACCTCCTCGTCGAACTTGACTTCCATCGAAGACAGCTGGTCAACCATGCCCTGGAAATCACTCAAGTGATCTGTAATAGATGTCCCATCTTTGTACCACAGACCCATCATCGTCCGGATGCGGAACAACTTGTTTACCCCGGTCTGCTTTGCGTACAAAGATTCCAGCTTATCCCTGTAAAGCCTATGACTTTTATTTTATTTTTAATGTCCATGTTTTATATTGTTTGGTGAGCCTTTTGTTTTTAGCCCATAACTTAAGCCTTGGTACCCAAAACCCATTAGACTTACCCATTATCCCACTCCCCGGTTCTCTCTCAGATCCGCTCTCTATGCCATGTCCTCTCCTTCTTCATCTCACGTAACATTTCTTCAGAAGATCAGAAACCCCACAGAAAGTTCACAATCCCATTTTCCATAAAAAAATCCATAACTTCCTCCTCCCTCCACCAAATCCAAATCCGAGACTACCACCGCGCTTCCCTTGCCGCCCTCTCCGATTCTAGACCCCTCTCCCCCACCTTCCGAGTCCGTCCCCGCGCGACCCTGCGCCAGCCCGACAGCCCGGCGCCTCCCGCATGTGCCCCGTCGTCGCGTGTCTTCCCCACGTGTTCGCCCGTGTGCGCGCACATGTACGTGCTCGTCAATCCCGACGTTGTTCCGAGTCCGAGGCCTCCCCTCGGTACTCCTTCGTACAAGCCTTGGGTAAACTCTTTTCCTTTCTTTCTGTCATTCTTCACAGAATCCATATTAGACTTTCTGGTCTTAGAATAAGTTCATTAGATTTCTAGTAATGCTCTGTGGTTTAATTATTTAGTTTATGTATGTTATAATTAGTAGTGTGGTAATAGAAATCATTTTAGAAAACTTTATATATATATTGTTGGTATTGATTGAGTGTAGCATAAACCTTAGTAATTTAAAATGTGATTTTTAAATGATTTAAATTGTTTAAACATATAGTTATGATTACCATTTAAATTTAATGTTGAGTTGTAGATATTTTTAAACCAAATAATCATTTAATAATGATTACAAAAATATTAGTTAATAGATTATTATTAAAGGTTTCATTCTTTAAGTAAAGTTTTGCTAGTAAATTGTAATAAAATTAATTTCAGATAGATAATGATATATATTATAAATTCTCTTTTAAATGTTTTTAAATCAAAAAGATTTTCGGTAAATAGATTAATAAAGAAAAACTGAGTAATTTTCATAAAAGAGTTTTATTTGTTAAAATAATTAATTTTGGTAAAGAAAAGATGGTTATTTAGTATAATAAACGAAATATTTTGTATTAATTTAAAATCATAGGCAAAAAAAACTGTATTTTTATGCAAAAGTACTATTTTAGTATTTAAAAAGTTAATTTCTCTTTTAAATTACGAAAAATGGTTAAAAGGTATTTTCTAAAGAAAATCGTTTTTGTTAATTATTAATCCCAATAAATAAATTCTACTTTCAAATATTATTTAGATAAATATATTTTCATACAAAATTATTAATTCCTAAGAAATACATTTTAAGTAATTTTTCTTAATAATTATTTCTTTTACGACGATAGACGAATTTTGGTAGATTAATTTAATAACTTAAAACCTGACTAGTGTCTGTTTCTAGAAATTGCAACTAGCACTCCTAGATATGGCTCATTTATGGTTCTAAGTCAGGATTCTCAAACTGTAGGATTTCGAGGACGTACTTGACTTCCTTCCCGGTACCGACATCCTGATCCAGTCATACAAACAGAGGCAAGTTACGGTTATGTTTTCTTGCATTTTAATTAATAATTGTCATGTTGCATGCTTAAACCACATTGCTACACGGAACTCTCTCCTAGAGTTCAAATATTGATTGATATTGATTGTGGGGATATTAGGGAAGTAGTGTAGCGTCTATGACCAATACCCCTCATATTGCATATTGTTATTGTGCGAGCTTACCCCTCTTACACACGGGGATAAGCCGTATCGCGTCGCTAGGATGCTATTGTACAACCCAAGCCGGTCATAGACGTTACCTATTCAAATTACATTGTTTCAAATATTGAATTACTGAAAATTGCTGAAAAATATTGTTCAAAGTATTTCAACTATTTAAAATTGCATCTTTCTATTATTATTTAGAATGTCGGATATGTACTCGTACTTGTTCCTTTCCTGACTGGATCCCCCCAATAGGTAATATTGATGATGCTGAGCTATTGTACAATAGCTACTATGACCCGGTGCCATATCCTGTGGTATTACCAGAGTCCCCCTTGGAGGACGCAGATCCTGAGGCCGATGAGCCGGCCGTTTAGCTAGTCGCTTTCCTAAGTTGTCTAGTTTTATTGTGTAAGAGATTGTAGACTTTGACTTCAGTATTTCATTTCAGTACTTTTTATTTCCAGCTGTATTTCTCTTTGTTGAATAATAAAAGTTTTAAAATTTCTGCATATTCATGTTGTGACAAATATATAGATGTTGTTGAAATTACCTGCAAATAGAAACAGCTTACTGCCGCTGTCTCACAATGGTGCAGGCTAGGCATGATCCGATTCGACCCAACAATTTGGGATCGGGTCGTGACATGTTTTTAGTGGTGGCCCATGCAGGTCCATCAACAACTTAAGTGAACATACCTAGAAACAACTAGAACACTAGAATATTGATTTGTCACAACATAGGACCGAATTATCTATATATAAGTAACTATTTTTGCTTGCTTATAGAACGGTAGGTTACCTTGTTTATGCTTGCCCCTAAACTTGCCAGACTATGAAGACAACCTGACCTATGCCTATCAGTCGGTACTTGCAAGATCTTGTTTTCTATGCATGACACAAGAAAACATGACAAGAGAATCGTAGTAGTAGATTGAGCAGCGGGAGGCTGCTCGAACCAGACCAGGACCAGAAGAGCTAATGATACCTAGAATTATTGATTAGCACTAGATGATACCCTACCGAAGCATAACATATTACCCTTGATTACACTTTTTTTTCTGGCCAATATCTTTCCCAAAGTCATGTCTCCCCTACGATACAATTTCTGAAAATTGTAATCTTAATGAGAATGTATGTAAGGCGGTATTTATCAAGGATATATTGGTGATTAAGAATTGGAAGAATAGAATTTTCGAATACCTAGATATTAGTTGGTACTGATAACAATTGGAAGTGATAATGACATAAGGAGTGAATTTTGACCTGAACAAATTACAACGATAAGATAAAAGACTTATCGAGGAAATGAATTACGAGATGTAAGGATGAAAAGTTATGGATACTTGGGAATCGAAAAAACATTTATGGAATAGTCAAGGATGCAGATAAGGATCAGTCAACTTTGTGACTTAAGTAGAGGTTGTTGAAATAATAAATACTGAGGTGTTCTTTAAAAATATATATATATAATATACATGGTGAACAGAGAGTCTACTATATTCACCATGTTACAATATAGGGCCGAAATTATTTATTTAAAATATTTATTTTGGCTTGCTTATAGTTTTATAGGTTACCTTGCTTACGTTTGTACCTAAACCTTATCTAGATTAGGCCGATTGTATGATGGTATGTTTTACTGCCTATTTTATTTTCTAGATTTTTGGTATATTTTAGTGTCCCATGGCTTTCGGAATTATTTTCTTCTATATCTTTATCAGATTCTAGCATACTTTAGGATCCATACTCTTTCGCCGTTTTTGGATTAAGATTAGACTTTTTTTTTCAATCTCCTTCTTTAGCAAACCTATTTCCAACTTCTCCATTTGTTGATCAAACCTTACTCCTCTATCTTTATTTGGAATGTAGATCCATTCGCTATTTAGAGTTTCAAATTCTTCTATAGCAAACCTAATAAACTCTTATCTACCCAAAGTATTTCTACGACTAGTGTATCCAACTATTTCTTTTGACCTTATTTCCAATTGACTTTCTCAGAACCAATTTCGAACCGAATTCTTTTGGAACCATAAAGCCCCAAGGTTAATTGTTACCAAAAAATTTGTTCAACTTAGCTGGTTCACATATCTCCCAAGGGAACTATTTTTTGAAAAATAATTCCAATATGGATTGATATTTCCTAAGTTATTCCAAGTACCGAAAATATTTTTTATTTGTTGATTTCCTCCACTCAACTCGAAACCTTACTCTCCCTAGGCAACTTCTTGATCAATTCAAGGCCTAGAAAGCTTTTAAACTCAATTCTTGAGTATCATTAAGCACGAACGGTCAGAGAATTGATTCCATCATAATATTGAATTTCTTTTAGTCATTGAAATTTTTTTTGAATTGTTGAATTATCCCTTTGAAATTCCTATGGACAAAGTTAAGAAAATATTCAGTGACCTAATATGGCTTCGCACATATGCGTCACAACCATCTATTTAAATTATAGAAACTGCGAGTATATTGCACCCAGTTGCGCACTGGCGGGGCATAGACTCTAAGTTGAAGTGATTCGGGTGTTGATAGGTTTTTGGATATCAAACCTCTAACTCATCCATATCAATCATCATGGATAAGGAGGATATTTCTTGATTGTATTATTGTTATCTTAGATTATTTTGTTCTATCTTTATTGTTACTAAATTTCTTATAAATAAGAAGACCATCAATGTAATCGTTGTGGTTGAGGTTTTTAAACCACCTCCGTATGTTGATTATGAGATTTCCATTTTTTATTTTTTTGTTTTTTCTTCGTTTTTTCTTCTATTAGTATTAAAAGATTAAGATTTTGCGAATGACGAAGTTACTACACATATGCTTGTGTGAACTATCTTGCTTCTTTGTAGAGGGATCATTTTCACATCTTTGTGGATTTTGGTAGTCGACATTCAAAGTATCTATTGCACACGTCTCTGCATCCCAACAAAGTGGTAACAGAGCTCTCGATTCGAGAGGACGATAGTAAGACTATGACAACATAGAGTCAACTCGTGCATAATTACCCTCACGGGAAAAAAATGGACGATATGGAAGCCAATAATGGAGGATTTACTTTGGTGTATGGATTTGCATGATCGGTTGGAGGGCAATAACACTTAGCCAACAGATAAGACTATTGTTGACTTGAAGATGGGGGATTGGAAGACCATTGGATTCATTCGTCAATGGTTGGTCGATTCGGTATTTCATCATGTTTCCATAGGGGTTCTGCGAAGGCATTATGAGAGAAGTTGCATTTTTATACAAGCGAAAGACGACTAGGAACAAGACGTTCCTTATTCGCCAACTCGTCAACTCGAAGTACACGAAGGATATCCGGTAGCGTAACATCTGTAAGAGGCTTGGGCGATCATCAATCAGCTACTTACAATTGAGATAGTTATTGACAACGAGCTTCATGCCTTACTACTATTAAGTTTTTTATCGGACAATTGGAGAACATTGGTGGTATCTGTGAGAAACCCAATGCTAAATGGAGTTGTCAAGATGAAGGCAGTCAAAAGTACTTTGCTAAATGAGAAGACCCGGCATAAACGGCATGAATTACCGCTTGAGTCCGCTCTAGTTTCTTTCGACATGAAGGGGAAGCCCAAGTCACAAGCAAGAAGATGGAGTTTTCGAGATCTTGTAAGGGTGGATCATAATGATGACTTCCACCACTTTGGTGAGAGGGTCATTGTAAACGGGACTACAAGAAGCTAAGGGATGAGAAGACTAACGACAAGGCGAACCGTAAGGAGAATCTTACGGCTATAGGAGATCTTATCATCATAGAGAATGAGTCAGTGGAACCTTTTAGCATGTATGATAACCACAGCTGGGTGTTGGACACGGGGGCGTCTTACCATACCACTATAAGGAGGGTCTTTACGACGTACGAAGTGGCATATTTGTACGTGAGAATATGGGCGACAAAGGACAACAAGAATTGTGGACATCAAGCACGTGTCCTCGGAGACGGATCTTGGGAAGAAACTTGTCCTCAAGGGGCTAAGACATGAATGCTTTATCTACTTTAGTTAGATACTCTAGTTATTGAGTTGCAATCTATTGATTGTGGTGCATGTTTCTCATCTAAATACAAATTGACTAAAAAGAACGTGATTGATGTAGTGAAAAAAGGATATGGTTTATGCTATGTGAGAGAGGAGACGTTCCTTATACAGTCGAATGGAAGATACAGAACTACAGATTCACGTAGCAACACCCAAAAATTTAGACACAGGCTTTGATTTTGTTGTATATTTACAGACTAAAGAGAAAAGGGAAGCACATAGCAAGACATAGAGAACGGAGAACCAGACAAGGCAGTTAAGTCTCCTCTTCTTCTCTTTGAGTTTGATAAATCTCCTAGCCTTTGCTATGTTCTGAACCTCTTACAACCTTTCTCTACCTTTAGTTTCTTTACTCAGTGTCTTATAGGCAGTTCACAAATACGTTATTGAGTCATCCTGTTAGAGTAGGTGGGGTTTCCAACCTGTGTGGAGAATACCCCAAAGTGCGACGAGCGCCATTCGTGTATTGCAGAAGTTCGGGGAGTGCATCGATCGCCTATTTTTGGAACACATATGGTAAGCAAATATATGATTGAATTTCCATATTTACTTTGATCATATATTTATGATTGGATCTTTCATATAATGACTTTTAATATAATTGGACCTCAAATTATGGCAAGCCAATTATGATTGGATTTTCATTAAATATATGATTGATATATATTAGAATTTTCCATATATATTGGCCTTCCATGTATAGATTTTAATATGGTAACCCTTATTCATGCAAGGTTTTATAAAAGGTTGATGCATGCAAGTTGAAAGATAACACACACACAAAAGAAAGAAAAAAAAAGGTGGTAAGAGTGCTTGTGTAACATTAGGAAGGAGAAAGAAGGATTGAAGGCCGTTTCATATAAGGAGACCAATTTCGGGTATTTCTCGTTGTCTTCTATCTTCGTGGTTGTAATTTATTTTCTATCCCAGTAAGTTATGGTGATCCATGTTTGATCGGGAGGAGCTTGTAGAGGGTGTATTCTCTTTATTCCATTAGTGGAGGTTCTTCAGGGTTGGACTCCGATCGTCCCGTGGTTTTTTCCATCTGGGTTTTCTATGTAAAAATCTCTGTATCTACGATTTGTGTTTGGCATTTTTAGTTTGTGTGCTTTTTCTCTATTCTCTTGCAAGGCTCTCTGGTTTGGGGGAACGGTTTTCTGTGCTTCGTTTCCAACAGGGTGGTATCAGAGCTTTTGTTTCAAAAAGGTGTCAAAATTTGATAGTCAAATTAGGGAGTAGAGGTAGACGTGGAGCCGATGCACATGGTGAACCTGAACGGTACCAACTACCATTAATAGCGAAGCAAAATAAAAGATTTGTTGTTCGTCAAGAAGCTGCATCTTCCATTATTTGCATCCGAGAAGCCCAGTGACAAATTCGATGAGGACTGAAACTTCGAGCATAACAAGTGTGTGGGTACATGCGGCAGTTCGTTGGCGAGAACGTGTAGAACCGCGTTGCCAATATTGAGCATGCAAAGACGTTGTGAGAGAAGCTGGAATCTTTGTACGCAAAAAACCTAGGATAAACAAACTGTTCTTGATCCGGATGATGATAGGTCTGCAGTACAAAGATGGTGCGTCCATTATGGATCACTTGAGTGAGTTCTAGGACATGGTTGACTAGCTATCCTCGACTAGCTATACACTACTAAAATACCCCACTTTACCGACGGAAGTTTAGCGACGGACGGATTCCGTCGCGAATAGCGACCAGTTTCCGACATCTTAGCGACGGATTAGCGACAGACAACATAACATAATTTTTTCCAATTTTAAATGTAAAAATTTGTCGGGTTTTCGTCGCTAAGTCGACGAACGTTAGCGACGGATTCTTTTTCGTCGCTTATTCGTCGCAAATGTTGGCGGCAAAATCTTTAAAACATTGGCGGGAACTTTAGCGACTAACTGGCGACGGATATATCCGTCGAAAAACACCTTTTAATTGGCGACGGTGTAGCGACTAATTTATTCCGTCGCTATTCTGTCGCTAGGTTCTGTGCCCTAACTTAATTGAACCGACGGGGGGGAATTTTTCATTCCCCCCAAAACTCTCTCTCTCTCTCTCGCGGCTCTCTCTCTCTCGCGCACGGCTCTCTCTCTCTCTCGCGGCTCTCTCTTTCTCTCTACCAGGTATCTCTCTCTCTCTCTCTCTCTCTCTCTCTCTCTTTCTCTAATTTTGGGTTTTGGGGCCAGGGGGGGAGTGGGGGGGGGGTCGGCTTCGCGGGGGGTGTTGGTAATGGGGGCAGGGGGTGGGGGGGTGGGGAATGAGGGTCGGGGGGTCGAGGGGGTGGGGAATGGGGGCAGGGGGGTCGGAGGGTGGGGGGTGGAGAAGGCAGGGGGGTCGGGGGGTGTTGAATGGGGGCAGGGGGGTCGGGGGGGGGGTCGGGAATGGGGGCAGGGGGGTCGGAGGGCGGGGGGTGGGGGTGGAGAGGGCAGGGGGGTCGGAGGGGTGGGGAATGGGGGCAGGGGGGTCGGGGGGGGTGGGTAATGAAGAGGGCAGGGGGGTCGGGGGGGGGGTGTTGAATGGGGGCAGGGGGGTCGGGGGGTGGGGAATGGGTTGCATTCCCCGATACGGATACGGTTTGGCATGTCCCGATCCTAAGAAATAATACTATTTCATTTAATTTAATTTCATTTAATTTCAAAACTACTAAGAAATAATACTTAAAACACTAAAAATTATGCCTAAATGTATAAATTATATGTTTTTAAATGTAAATAATTTATTAATAATTATTTGTTTTCCAATACCAAAAAAATCCGATACTTCGATCCGATACCGCCGATACTACCGATATCGCCGATACCAATACTAGATTGCTTAGACATATTTTGCAAGGTAACTAGATACAAGTTATGATACAATGTAAATGCAAGTATACATGTTAGCTAGATAGCTTAGACTTATATTGCAATCTCCTATTCACACGAGTATTGATATCGCCGATGCCAATACTCGTAGGAATATATAGTCCGATACCGATTCCGATACCGATACTTTGAACCTTGATTTAAATACATGTTAGTATAGTATCTTCACATATATGTTAAGAGTATATACATGATTAGCAAGGTAACTAGATACAAGTTATGATACAATGTAAATGCAAGTATACATGTTAGCTAGATAGCTTAGACTTATATTGCAATCTCCTATTCACACGAGTATTGATATCGCCGATGCCAATACTCGTAGGAATATATAGTCCGATACCGATTCCGATACCGATACTTTGAACCTTGATTTAAATACATGTTAGTATAGTGTCTTCACATATATGTTAAGAGTATATACATGATTAGCAAGGTAACTAGATACAAGTTATGATACAATGTAAATGCAAGTATACATGTTAGCTAGATAGCTTAGACTTATATTACAATCTCCTATTCACACGAGTATTGATATCGCCGATGCCAATACTCGTAGGAATATATAGTCCGATACCGATTCCGATACCGATACTTTGAACCTTGATTTAAATACATGTTAGTATAGTGTCTTCACATATATGTTAAGAGTATATACATGATTAGCAAGGTAACTAGATACAAGTTATGATACAATGTAAATGCAAGTATACATGTTAGCTAGATAGCTTAGACTTATATTGCAATCTCCTATTCACACGAGTATTGATATCGCCGATACCAATACTCGTAGGAATAGTCCGATACCGATATACATTGTAGAGCTCTGTTTTGCTATTCTGGACATGTTGTGACATGTGCTGTTCTAAATAGGAGCCAGACACACTCCTGAGACGGGGGAGTATGTATAGTGATGTGGATTCTTACTAACTTATCATGTGAACCCATTTATGGGCCCTTCATTGAACCTTCTCATGTGCAACTTTCAGTCCATTCACAGTTCCCTATATTGTACTCTACATCACCTAGTTCACTTATATCTAACATCCTAACCCTAATCCAAATTTATGAGTATCGGTATCGGGCTATTCTTATGTTTAGTTTGTCTTACGATACAGATTTTCACATCCAAATTGAGGATGAGTCGTTATTTTGTTGATCGTACATGGATGTACAAACGGCAACACGAGAGTAGAATTGGTGTGAGTGACGATTTTCAGGCAGGCGTGGAAGTATTTCTTAATTATGCAATGAGCAAAGCTCAGTACATGGACGGTAACAAAATTAAGTGTCCATGTGTTAAATGTCACAATAGACGTTACGAAGAAGTGGTGACTGTGAGAGATCATTTGACCCGTAAGGGTTTCGTACGTAATTACGGCCTGTGGTCATCGCAAGGTGAACTATATTCGGAAAGACAGGCTGCGGAAGCTGCTACTTATGCTTTTGATGATAATGCTGCAACGGATGTCATCGAAGACCACGGATGCTCTGTTGATTATGGAGATCTGCAGAACCTTGCACGAGATATGGTGTATGATGCGGCAGGGCATAATTTTGATCCGGAGGATCCTAATCCTGAGGCGAAGGAGTTCTATGACATGTTTCAGGACGCAAATATCCACCGCCCCCGCCTCCTCCCGTGCCCCCGTCGGACGATATGAGGACGCAGCTTGCGACTCTCACCTCCGATATGTCGGAAATATGGAGTCTAATGTCTGATGTGCTGGAGCGCCTTCCGCGTCCTTCTTCTGCTCCCGGTCCAGATCCGTCTGCTCCCGGTCCGTCTAGTGCGGTTGCCGGTCCTTCCGACCCTGGACGTTATTCATTTGACCGTTCTGCCGAGGTCCGCCTGGTACCGGATACTGCGCTCATTGGGCTCGTGGACTTGATGTCGCCAGAGCAGCTCCGTACGCTTTCAGAGCATGTGTTGTCCCAGGTGCCGGCGTACATGGTGGAAGAGTACATCTGCAGAGCCGAACGACGACGCGATCCATCTCAATGATATTTGTACTGTTTTTGGATATTTGTACTATTTTTGGATTTTGAATTCTGGATATTTTGGAAGCGTACATGAATGTTTGGATATTATGAATTTGTGTATTTGTGTTTGGATATTTGTACATAGATGTTTGGATATTTCTGTTTGATATTGGATATTATGAATTTGGATATTTGGATATTTGGATATTTGTTGATCGTACATGGATGTTTGGATATTGGATATTATGAATATGTGTAATATTTACGAAAAGGAAATAGAATGTTTCTGTAATTTTTTTAATTAATGTTGCATTTAGCGACGGACTAGCGACTAATTAGCGACGGATATATCTTTTTAGCGACCGATGAGCGACTAACTAGCGACGGAAAATCCGTCGCTAACTGGGTTATATAAATATTTGCAGTTACCGACGGACGAGCGACGGACAATCCGTCGCTAACTGGTTGAAATAAATTTGCAGGTAGCGACGATCTAGCGACCAACTAGCGACGGAACTTCCGTCGCTAACTGGGTACAATTAATATTAGCGACGGAATATCGACCACCTAGCGACGGCAAATCCGTCGACATGGTTCTGGAAATATGGTAGGTTTCCAGAACCATGTCGACGGATAATGGGTCGCTAATCCATCGCTAATCTGTCGAGGATGACGACGGACTAGCGACGGCTTAGCGACCCATTATCCGTCGACATGGTTCTGGAATTATGGAAGCTTTCCAGAACCAGGCCGACGCCCTACACGTCGCTAATCCGTTGCTATAACTTCGAGGTTAACGACGGAATGGCGACGGAATAGCGATTGATTTTGCGTATCAGGAACCTCTCTGATACGCTTTTACCGACCTATTTACGACGGCTTAGCGACGGATATTTTAATATTATATGGCATGTAAACCGACGGGAACAAGTCGCTAATCCGTCGCTAATCCGTTGAAAGGCAACCGTCGGTAATCAGTCGCTAGTCCGTCGGTTAATCATTTGTCCGACGGCTTAGCGACGGACAAATTTTAGCGACGACGTATTTCCCGACGGCCATTTTCATCAAATATCCGTCGCTATGCCGTCGGTAATTTATGTTACCGACGGATTCGCGACGGATCTGGCCGTCGCTAAATGGACAAATTTTGGTAGTGTATCCTCGATGGGAGTCATGATCGACAACGAGGTTCAAGGAATTTGGTTATTATGTATATTGTCAGACACATGGGAGACCATACGAGTATCTATGATCGCTTCTCTGCTTCGGAAGGCATGGTCAGTCTGGAGTTTGCTAAGAGCGGGCTACTGAATAAAGAGATACAGAGACGTTCTGAGGGTACTTCATCCACATCCCACTACTCAGAGGCGCTAGTTTTAGAGAACCGTGGAAGGGGCAAAAGCAAGGGTCCAGGTGGTAGCAGAGACAAGAGCAGGGGCAAGGCCATGGATCGGTACGAGAACTGGAAGTATTACTATTGTGGCAAGAAGGGCTACATCAAGCGGAACTATTTTGCTTGGAAGAGAGAGAAGAAGGACGACAAGAAAAAGCAAAGTGAGAACACTATAGCGACGGTCTCGGCACATAGAGGAGATGTGATCGTCGTAGGTGATGAGATTGTCATGAGCCTCGTCTGCGATGATAATTCTTGGCTGGTAGACTCAGGAACTTCAGTGCATGTATCTCACAACAGGAAACTATTTAGCACTTATACGACAGGCGACTGTGGAGTGTTGAAGATGGACAATGGAGATGTGTCGAAGGCGGTTTCCATCAGAGATGTGCATTTGAGGACGAAGACTGGTACAGTTCTTGTTCTCAAAGATGCCCGTCATGTCCCTGATATCTGTTTCAATCTGGTGTCGGTTGGAAGGTTAGATGACGAGGGTTTCTTCAATCTCTTTGGGAACGATCAGAAGAAGCTTTCCAGAGGTTAGATGGTGATTGCCAGAAGAAGCAAGAAGTTCGAACTCTATTATATGGAAGGGAGCGCACATGGAGCACATAAGGTGAACGCAGCTACTGATGCGTCTACCGAGTTATGTCACAGGCGGCTCAGCCATATCAGCTGTTTGCAAAAACAAAAGTGTAGAAACTTTATTGATACAAACTTGTAAAAGATTACAATTTGAATTCTGGGAATGGTACAACTTTAGGAATCCAATCTAGATGACGATTGCTTTATCCCTTGGACGATGTGAACTCTAAAGACGAAGCCTCTGAAGTTGAAGACAACTCTGGAATTGAAGGCAAAAAGCCTCAGAAATTGAAGGCAAAAGCCTCGAAAGAATACAGCAGCACTTGGGCAAGAACTCCTGGACTCTCTGAACTTTAAAGTCTGATCTCTCTATGATCTGATCTCTGATCCTTGATCCCCTTGAATGGAGACTTGAAACTCTATTTATAGAGTTCTGAGAAATAACTAACTTTTAGTTATTCTGGACTGCGCATGATGGATTGCACAGCAATTGGATTGCGCAACAGTAGACTGCACAGGCAGTTGCTGGATCATGGGCCAACTGTCTTGGACACATAGCATCATTTGATTGAAATGCGCATGATCGTGCATAGACGGTTGCCACGTAATGAGCAATCAATGGCATGAATGCCACGTGTATTTTTTCATTTGTGTTGATAGAATGCGCAAACTGAATTGTGCTGGCTTTGGATTGCGCAGACTTGGACTGTGCAGGAATGGATTACGCTGTCAGCTGTCACCCGTTCTCGAGCGCTGTGCGACGCAATAAACGAACAGCCTCCTCGTTCTTCGTGCTGTCAGCTGTCAGGAAGATTTGATTGTGTCAGGTAATGATGATGATTTGCCACGTCAGCCTGTGCGCTTGGTAGTGTGCGCAATCTAGTATGCGCAATCTGTATACTGCGTAATCTGATGTCTGCGCAGTTCATTTGAAAGATTCATTTCTTGATCTTCTGACTTTGTTGATGTGTGCAACTTGATTTTTTAGGACCTACAAGACCCCCTTCAAAGTTTTCGAAAGTTGAATTTATTCAAAATTTTGAAATACTTTGAATTTTGAAATTGAAATCATTTGCGCATGTAGTGAGCTGTCTGCGCAATCTGAGGGATTAGCCCTATTTTTAGGCGCAATCTAAGGCGGCCGTTTCGATTTGAAAAAAACTATAAATGGCTCTTCAATTCCTTCGAAGTGTTCTTTACTTGCTTTCTTTGTGCACTTGAGAGAAAAATTTCCGAACTCTTTCTTCCTTTCTTCTCCGACGATCTCGATGGCTCCCCGACGATCCTCCGCCGCTGCTAAGGGCAAGGCCCCCACCGAGTCATCGGCTAGGGCTGCGCAACGTGCTTCTCGTCACGAAACTGCTCATCCCGCGCTGTTAGGTAGATGACCTAATCAAAAACTCTTTTTAGAGTTTTGATTTTACTGTTCCTTCAGAATCCATCTCTTTTTACAGATGTGATCATACTGCGCCACCCTTTTTAGGGTTCTGGTTGCACAAATCAGTTCGTTCTTCATTTTTATGAAGGACGACTCTCTGCGCAATCGGTTGAACTGCGTTGGCAAAAGTCAACACAATTTGCTGATTTGTGCGGGACTGCCAGCGCAAACTGATGACTGTTTGTTTGCGCAATCAGATTATTGCGCAATCTGATATTGCGCAATCTGATGTTGCGCAGTCTGATGACAAAATTTTTTGACTTGACTTGTACTGAATTTTTGTTTTTTCTGTCTTATGCAGTTAATACTAGAGAAGATCCCGGATATGAGGACTTTGTAGGGACCCTTTCAGAGTCAGAATACAAAGAGGACCTATCTCATGTGCACTATCCTCAATATGATCTGCCAACTTCCCGTCAGGCTATTTTGATATCTCAAGATAATGAGACACTGCAATGTTTGATGAATGGACAACCTCTGGAGTCAGCAGATGCTGTCATTCACAAGAAGCCATTATTCCTGTTCGGCGATGCTTTTGAAAAAAGCTCTCAACCGAGACCAGGGATGGAAGAAAGGATTGTCCATCAGACGGATAAGTCATTCTCGATACCAGATGTTTTACGCTGCCTCCCCTTATCCCGGTATGCTCATGCGAGCTATCCGAAGAAGATGGAATAGAACCTTACACCTTTCCAAGATGCCCGTCCAGGAAGGATTTTTGTGAAGAAGGGGCCGAACAAGAAGGACATGTTCTACAGTTCCTCCGAATGGTACAGTGTCTTGTTAAGAGGTTTGAAACCTGGTTGTATTCCGTCGGAGAATTCTTTCTTGTTATTGCCTGTCAGAACTCCAATATTCACAAATGAGTTTGCGAAGGTCGAAGGAAGGTATCCTGAGCAGGACATCAGATTAACTGGATTGGTGAATCTAGATTTTTAGAGATGGAACTGCATAGCAAACTGGATTCTGACCAAGTTTGAAAACAAACTTCAGCAAATCAACTTGTACCAAGCAGTGCATGCCACTGTTTATGGTTTTGCCCCCAACCCGCATCTGTTCTTGGCTCTAGCAGAAAGGTACAATTACAGAACAGGGACTTTCAGGACTCCTGGCGGAGAAATCGGGTTTGCACTTCATGAGATGCAGTACATCTCTTACTTGCCAATGGGGGATGCCCCATATGAAGAATTTGTCCCAACAAATGATGAGTTAGACAAACTCCGAAAAGAGAACACAGAAATGGTAGCAGTCTTCGAAGAACTGCTATGTCATTATAAAATCTGTCCTCTGTTCTACAAAAGTGCTACATCAAATACCTGCTATTCCTCAAAATGGTTACCTTATCTGTTCCTTAACCACATTAAAGAACCGAAGACCAAGGAACATGATAGATGCTATCCTGACTTCTTTAAACCATTGAGCAACACAGAAGTGATGAAGTTGATGGAAGAAAGTGGCAATTTTGATGAAGAGATGAAGGATGATCATCAATGTCCTCATTTAAAGAAAGGAGATACTCTCGAGAGTTATTTGAGAGTAGGGTATAGATTTATGTCAAAATAAGCCCAATTAGCAGGGTTTTTGACGTATTGGCTCCGTCGGTTTGTAGTCCCGAGATCCAGTGCCGTAGACCGCTTCCATCACGGCGTTCTTTTTGCTGCCGTTAGATTAGTCTTCGGTTACAAGATGGATCTTTTGTCAGCGATGACTTGTAGGTTGAATGCCGGTCTTCGTCTGTACGTCGATCTGATGCTAAAAGCTAAGGGTGAAAAAGAATTTCCTCGATTGGAATTGCCGTATACATATCTGTTTGGGTGGTTGCTTCTTCACCATCCTACTTTGATGGACCCCGGCATGGGACCGGTCGACGGCAGCTTTTTGCGGAGATACTCTCATGGTAAGTGGAAATATACTGCTCTGAGAGATTGTAGATATGCTCTGAACCTGAGCAAAGGATGGAACTTTTGTTGCACTCCTCCTCCTGCTGGATATGAACAAATGCCGACAAATATGATTGACTCGAAGATGCAACCTTTGAGCCGTGCAGCTTTTGAGTGGTTGAAGACAATTCGACCATCCCATTTGGTGTATCGGTTTAAAGAAGAATGTTATTTAGAGCCATATCTCTCCAGTCGATTTGCTCGGCAGTTCGGGTACGACCAATTCCATGTGGGAAATGCCATTACGTGCCTTTAAGGAAAGGGTTTTTTTGATAGATGGGGCCCGAGCTTGGGCTTATTATAATGCTCGAGATACGAAAGTAACGTTCTCGATGCCAGTAAATAGCAATCATGGCCCTCGAATGCTATTTACATACTCAGTATTCTATACATCTTCGAACACCTTTGCTGAGAATTTCAATCTCGCGGATAGCTTCGCGTCTTCAACAAGATTGAAGAGGGGAGGAATCGCCATGTCACTCCCAGGAAATGATGAGGTACATGAACCAGTAGATGCACCTTTCGAAACTTCAAGGAACATTATGTTCCCTGAAGAGGTAAACGCAGCACTGCATATTTCTCTGAAGATAGGTAGATCTCCAGCCAAGAAGAGGAGAAGAGGGGAGCCTCCCGCTCCGGCAGCAAAGAAGAGACTGGTCTTAGATCATTCCTCTAAAAATATTACCACTAGATCTCAATCTTGGCAGCTGGCCGAGACAATTCAGCAAGAAGAAGCTACCATACCGACCTCTGTTCAAAGATAAGTAGAGACAATGAATATAGAGAGTCCTGAAAGACCTCTACACAGAAAGAAAAGATTGGTCCGTAGAAGTCACGTTTTGTCTTCGATCGTGGCAGATGCTACGGCAGGAATTACTATGTCTTCTCCTACCCCTGTTTCTGAATCTGGAAATAAAACTCTTAGTCCAGAACATAGGGAAGAGTTTGAACAGAGGGAAGATCTTGATCCGAGAACTGAGGCCGAAGAGCCCAGAGAAAATATCATGGAGGAAGAGCAAGATGTTGTACGACATCTTTCACCTGTCGCGGAGACGACTCAACTTCCTCCTACTCCTAGGACCCTCCGTGAAGAGGAAGATCGTGAAGTGATTGCGGCTCTAGAAGGTTGCAACTACAGCCCGCTGAAAGACTCTTTTGACCAAGCTGCAACTGCCAGCGGGAATGCACCAGAAGAAGGTGAAGATGAGGAGAGCTCTTCGTCCGAGAATATTGATGAATATATGCAAGATCTTGAAAGGGATGATGAAGTGCATACATCTCCTAATGCTGTTGATGATACCTTAAATCCTGAAGAGGATGTTGAGGTAGAAGTATCTCCAGAAAACGTCGCTGATACCTTAAATCCTAAAGAGGATGTTGAGGTAGAAGTATCTCTAGAAAAAGCAGCAGATGAAGAAGCTCCGGAAGAAACTCTCGCCACTGGTCCTCAAGGTATAAAATGAAATTAGCAATCTCCTCTTAAATAGATTGATAGTTAACGTCTTTATTTGAATTTCCTGCAGATCTTGAGACTCCTCTAGTACCTCCGACGTGCACGGACATAATGCCTATAACGACGGTGATTGTTAGTAGCAGTCATCATTTATCCTGTGGTTCTGAAGTGGGCAGTAGCTAAGCTGTTATGGCTGAAGCTACTTCTGCTCGGCTAGAGTCTATTCCAGCAGATGATAGGCTCATTACTGGATTCAACCATGTAAGACAGTTTACATCTTTAATCTTCTTGGACAATAGCAAACAACAGGCAAAATGACAATTTTTATTTTTGCAAAGGAACAACCAGGAGGGGCAACTAGCTCCACTTTGGCTCCTTTATTCAAAGAGCCTGTTGTCCAAACGCGAGAGATTGAACATCCCGCGGCCTCGTTATTAATAGGAGTAACTGCAACTCCTGGTGCTATAGCGATTAATAATCTTGTGATCCAATCATTTACCAGATGCTTTTTTGAGTCTTTGGGACCTCTAGTAAATAGAATGATGGAAAAAGAGGGTACTAATTTTTTTATGGTTAGGGGTCCAACCTCTCTCTTAGTAAGGGCTATCCGAGAACAAGGTGACGAGGCTCAGGCCACTTTCCTGGATCATATTTTGAATGAGCTAGAGATTTCCATCAAAAACTATAAAGAGCTCAACCAAGGAGACGTGGAGTCTCTAGTACAAGCAGAATTCGAACAACTGGCTCAGGCAGCTGACATTGAAAGGGTGAATCTCCAGAACCTTTTGGAAGCTTTCTCTGCAAATTCTGCTGAGTATCAGTCCAAGCTAGAATCAGTGACCTAAATGGCTGAGAGAAAAGAGAAGAGAGCTGCTGAGCTGAGGGAAGAGATTGCTCATCTCCAGAAGGAGTTAGAAGATGAAGTTACTGATCATCAGGTTGCAGTCCAACAATTCAATGCTCTGATTCAGGAGAGGGATGAGTACGTGGCAGCTCATGATGCCGAGATTACTCGCCGAACGGTGACCATGCCTATTTTCAATGAAGAAACCGGGATAGAAGAGGCCAGAAGGAGGGTGATGTCCACTCGTGAAGAACGGCTGCAGACTCTAAAGCAGCAGATTGATAATCTGATAATACCTTCGTCTTAGTAGAACATTTTGTATCTTTATGTCTTTTGTAGTACATGTGTTTTTGTAATATCTCATATTTTGATTAATAAAAGACATTTTTGCTGTGGCTCCATTATTTGTTGCATATCTTGTTCAGATATAAATAATAGAGATAGAAAATATATTCAGAGGTGCAAGACATGATATATTTCTTAATGATTTTGTAGAAAATAATTATATTCATTATATCTGCTCAGAGGTAACATGGACGTGGCAGAATATACCGAATATTATTATCTCAATTGACAACTTAATCGAAACAATAAGTTGCTAATGTGGATGATGAACGATGATGAATCATCAGTGTATGTGAGATGAACGGGAAAACCGTCAAATGATGGAATGAACGGACATACCGTCAAAATGGATGATAACGAACGGATGAACCGTCAAGTGATGATGAATGAACAGATGAACCGTCAGATAATGATGAATGAACGGGTGAACCATCGGATGATAATGAACGGACGAACCGTCGGGTGGTAAATGAACGGATGAACCGTCGAATGAATGTGAATGAATGAACCATCGGATGAATATAATGAACGGACGAACCGTCGAGTGAATTGATTGAACGGATGAACCATTAGGTGATGATGAAGGAACGGGCGAAACGTCGGGTGATAATGAATAAATGGATGAACCGTCAGGTAGTAATAAATGAACGGATGAACCATCAGGTGATAATAAACGGGTGAACCGTCGGGTAAATGTGTCGCTTCGTAGTTTAAGAAATCTCTACATATAAATAGAACAAAAATCCGACAGGAATGAGCACTTTCACTTTTCAACATAAAAATGTCATCTGGAGATGCATCCAAGAAGGCTGAACTTGCCCCGAAGGTTGAGAAGGGCACTGAAGAATGTTCTGTCAATCCAATTCAGCCAAAGGAGGCAGAAGCAGGCGAAGATTCGTCTGCACCCAAGCCACCGCGAGACATCCTGGACTTTTTGCTTGAACCAGGAAGGACTGAAGAAGAAGAGGCCATGAGGCTGGCTGCTTGTATGTTCCTCGTGGGCTCCAGCAAGGAAGTCCTCAGCTCTTTTGCTGACCGTGTCTTTGAGAAGGACGGCAGTGGTCCGCGTCCAAATGTAGAGAAGGATGATAGTGACCTTCCTTAATATCATATACTATCATTCATGATGAAATAAAATTTTATTTATGAACTTGAACTTGTCTGATGATTTACAAGTATTTACATTTACACATAGTACTTTTTAAGGAACTTGCCATTGATAGGCATCATAGCAACTCGTCCATCCAGTTCTGAGAGTTGATAAGCTCCATTTGAGAAGACTTTGCTTACAACGTAGGAACCTTCCCACTTTGCGTCGAATTTGCCTTTGCTCATATGAGTCATAGTCATAGGACGTCTGACTGTTAAAACAAGTTCTCCTTGCTGAAAGGCTCTGACCTTAACTTTACGGTTGAAAGTCTTAGAAATGCGAGCTTGGTATAACTCAATATGTTGTTGAGCCATTAACCGCTTCTCATCAAGTGCCTCTAATTCTTGAAGTCGAAGAAGATCATTGTTCTCTGTAGTGAGCTCGTTAGCAATGGCAATCCTTAAAGAAGGAATTTGAAGTTCCAGAGGAAGAACAGCTTCACAGCCATATACCAAAGAGAAAGGTGTAAAACCTGTAGGGTTGCGGACCGTAGTTCGGTAGGCCCATAGACATTCACCAAGTTTTTCACTCCAATTCCGTTTGTTAGTGGATACAAACTTCTTGAGGAGCTTGATAATAGTTTTGTTGAAGGCTTCAGCTAATCCATTAGCGGCAGGATTGTAGGCAGTCGAGGCGACGTTGTCAATCCGGTGATCATCGCAGAATCTGGTGAATTTCTGGCTGATGAATTGAAGTCCATTGTCATGAATGATCCTTCGAGGTACACCGAATCTGTAGATGACATGGTGTTTGACAAAGTTGATAACGCTACTGGTCTTGACTTCAGCCAGAGGTATAGCTTCAGCCCACTTGGAGAAGTAGTCCGTTATTGCCAGTATGAATCGATGTCCTCTAGAGGAAGGAGGATTAATAGGACCTATGACATCCATGCCCCAAGCTTCAAAAGGCCAGGAAGCAGCAGTCGGATGAAGAAATTTTGATGGTTGATGAATAAAATCTGCATGTATTTGACAAGCTTGGCATTTTCTTGCATATTCGATGGCATCTGATACCATAGAGGGCCAGTAGTAACCCATTCGTCGGATGCGATCCTGTAGTTTAGGACCGGGTTGATGTGCTCCACAGACGCCATCGTGAGCTTCACGTAACACTTGTTTTGCTTTATCACCAGCAAGACAACGTAAGAGAAGACCGTCATAGGTTCGCCGATAAAGAGTCTTGGTGGTTTGATTGTAGTAGAATCGGAGAGATCGTCGTCGAACACTTGTAGCCTCCTTAGGATCTTCGGGGAGTATGTCGTGGACCATGAAGTCGATGAAAGGAGTTCTCCAGTCTTCATCGATAACGTTGACTTCAACAAAGTTGCTGAACTCAATATAACGATTGTTTTCGATGCAGAACAATTCTCGGTTAGAGATAACCACCACCTGCTGTCTTTTGATAGGGATGGCTAGGACTGCTGCAAGATTGGCTAAGGCATCTGCTTCGGTATTGCAAGCTCGACGAACATAGTTGATGAAGAAAGCTTTGAATGATGTAGCCATGTTGATCGCTGCTTCATGATAAGGCACCAAATCTTGATGTCGAACTTCATAGGTTCCTCTAACCTGATTGACAACCAGCTTAGAATCGCCGTAAACATCAAGATATTCGATGTCCAATTGCTTGGCTAACTGAAGGCCGATGAGTAGAGCATTATACTCCGCTACATTGTTGGAACAGGGTTCATCTAGAGAGTAAGCTCTTTGGATGGTCAATCCATCTGGAGAAACAAGAACAACTCCGACTCCTGCTATAATGGCACCATTTGGTCCAATTCTGGATGCACCATCGAAGAATAGACGCCAGGTCGGAAATTCTTCAGAGATTAGGTTGACTTCCAGTGTCTCGTCCGGAATTTCATCGTAAAGCTTGGATGTTTCTGGTATGGGATGAGCCGCTAAGAAATCTGCCAACGCTTGACCTTTGACAGACTTTTGAGGAACATACACCATGTCATATTGGGCTAGAAGAATGGCCCATGTAGCCAGCCGAGAATTGAGTGTACTGGGCTTTTTCATGAGTACCCGAAGAGGGTTAACTCAAGATATGACATGAATGGTTTGACCGATGATATAATGCCTTGTCTTTTGAACAGCGAACATAAGGGCTAGACATTCTTTTTCAACCGGACTATAACGGTGTTCAGCACCAATCATAGTACGACTGAGATAGTAGATGGCTTGTTCATGACCCTCTTTATTCTTTTGGGCGAGTAAAGCACCCAATGAATGATCCATAGCACGGACGTATATTAAGAATAGAATGCCCGAGATTGGTGGCACCAAGACTGGTGGGTTCATGAGATATCGTTTGATGTCATCGAATGCTTGTTGACATTCTTCAGTCCAAATAAAAGATACACCCTTCTTCATTAATTGAGTGAATGGTCTGCAGCGTCCAGACAAGTTCGAAATGAATCTCCTGATGTACGCAAGTCGACCTTGGAATCCTCGTAGCTCTTTTAAATTGCGTGGAAGACGCATCTCTTGAATGGCTTTGATCTTCTCGGGATCCACGTGTATACCCTTAGAGGTAATGACGAAGCCGAGAAACTTACCACTAGAGACACCCAAGAATGAGTTGGTGGGATTCATCTTGAGCTGATGTTGGCGCATAAGATTGAAGATAGTTCTCAAATCTTGAATGTGATCTTCATTCAGACGACTTTTGACAGCGATATCGTCAACATAACATTCGACTGTTTTACGAAGATGTTCTCTAAAAATGGTACTCATAGCCCGTTGGTAAGTTACACCAGCATTCTTGAGACCAAATGGCATCACTGTGTAGCAATAGACTCCCCGAGGAGTGCGAAAAGATGTGTGTTTTTTATCTTCAGGATTCATCTTGATTTGATTGTATCCAGAGAATCCATCCATAAAAGATATTCGCTCGAACCCACAGGTATTGTCAATCATGACGTCCGTAATAGGAAGAGGAAATTCATCTTTTGGACATGCTTCATTAAGATCCCGAAAGTCGATGCAGACTCGGACTTTGTCGGTTTTCTTCAAGACTGGAACAACGTTAGCTACCCAATCGGGATGTTGTTCTTCTTGAATAAAGCCACAAGCAATGAGCTTCTTAACTTCATCATCAATTGCGTCCATCATTTCAGGCTTGAATCGCCATTTCTGTTGTTTGACTGGCTTAGCATTAGGCAAAATGTTCAGTTTATGAGTAGCAATTTTGGGATCTAAACCTGGCATGTCTTCGTAACTCCAAGCAAAGACATCAATGTATTCTTTAATGAGAAGAATCAACTCTTGCTTATCTGCTTCTGGAAGATTCTTGCTAATAAAGATTGGACGAGGTGACCCGCTTTCTCCTACATCAACTTGAACTAGTTGATCTTCAGTAGGAGGTTCTCTTTGTTCAAATTGGAGTACCCACTGATTGTCCATCTGTTGAGCCCAAGGATCTGTTTCAGGATTTTCTTCAACGTCCTCATCATAGCCTTCCAGAAGTTCGGCGGAGACCATGTTAGAGGATACGACCAGCCGATGGACTTCACCGATGCTAGTGTCAGAATCCCATGATCTGGAATCGGAAGAATTAGAACGTTCTTCACTGTCGGAGTCGGAGACTGCTGGGAATAAAATTGGAGGAGAAGCATATCCGAGACCTTTCTTAGTCCTACTGTAGTACATCTCTGACTTTTCTTTCGGAACAGTCGTACGAATAAGAGTTCATCTACCTTTACCGCAATTGAGACCACTTTTGAAGTCATAGCCCATTTTTCGGATGATGTCTTTAGATTGTTGACTGTAACGACGGAGTTGGAGATGTCATGTATCATTAAGCTTGCTATCATCCGTATAGCTGAATTGTTGTTCTGGTCCTTTACTAAAAAGTATTGGACTTTCGCCTTTCTTTCGAGAAGGGACAATACGGTAAGAATCATCTGGATCTTCAAATGAGACTTCTGTTTGAAGAGATTGTACAACTCCCATTGTAAATGATTTGAAGGTATCTAACATATCTAAATAGCATTTAGTATGATAAATAATATCAGTATACTGGAAAGTAGATGCTTTTTCATTGATCTGTACATTCGTATTTACAGAAGAACCTTTAGCCTTAGCAGGCTTGGTCAGATTAATTACAAAAGGAGGAGAAGAAGAACGTGGAGGTGGCTTGTTACGACGGAGGTCGATAACAAGTGGCTCAGAGGAGGTGAGCTCCCTTTTTTCCTTGTTGTGAGTTATATCAACAACAAGTGGCTCAGAAGAAGTGAGCTACTTTTTGTCCTTGTTACGACGCAAGTCGATAACAAGTGGCTCAGAAGAGGTGAGCTCCCTTTGATTTTGATCAGCATCAACTGATTTCTTTTGGACTGGCAAGTGAATAGCCAGTGGTTTAGAAGATTAAGGATGAGAAACATGCCCTTTGACAGGTATGATGAGAGTGTCATTGGGTGCTGCTTCTTGGTCTTCTTCCGTATCCATTGCCAATACCACTTTCATAAACTCCTCCTTATACATACGCGCATCGTTGCAATATGCTTCGACACCCTTAAAAGGATAAAGGTCTGCAACTTCCTTATGAACTTGTCCTTTATCATCAACATATTTAAAGCATTGATGAAGAGTCGATGGAACAACATTGTGTTCATGGAGGAAGGGTCTTCCCAGAAGAGTGTTATAAGAACAACCATGATTGTCGATGATATAAAAGGTCACCTTTGTACGAAGATTGCCTATTTGGAGTTTTAGGCGAATCTTACCCAAAGGTTCACTCCTTCCATGGTTGAATCCCAAGATAGTAGTAATTGTACTTGAAAGACTATGAACTAGTATCTTCAATGCATCCAACATCGTCTTTGGCATGATACTGAGAGCAGACCCTGGATCTATCAAGATACGATCGACTTTTATTGAATCGACATATCCTGTATAGTAGAGAGGACGATCATGTCTATTATCCTCCAGCAGCATATCATCCTGAGTGAAAGTGATGTTTGGAATTAACTCCAGGACACTATGACAGTGACGGCAAGAGACTGGTCCTGATTCTGGCTTTTTGAGGAGAGTTAAGCAAGTTTCAGCCTGCATCAGAGCTTCACTTAAAGTCTCTCGAGTCTCCTTGGAAAGGCGCAAGAGCTCGAAGATTGATAGCCTAGCCGGTGTATTGGCTAATTGGGCCAATATATCAAAGTTGTACGGCTTTTCAAGTCCTGTAGGAGATGATTTCTTCAGGGGTTTATCAAAGAGGACTTGTTGCTTGTCTTTGTCAGCCGTCATTGGCTTGGGAGGAATAGGTACTACAACTGGTGAAGATGTAGAAGGGATCTCTTCAGTGGAAGCAGGTTGTGCTAGAGCAGGTTCAGAAGAAGAAGCAGGATTCTCTTGAGCTTCAGAATGATCTTTCAGATAGGCTTTCCCTGATCTGGTGCCTAAAAGAATTTCCTCGTCAACTATGGGGTCAAAAGACACCATGTTGCAAATCTTCGTCTTGCCTTTAGAACGACCTTTCTTCTTAAAAGAAGAGGAAACCTTGAACTCTGGAGCAAGATCAGGATGAATCCACATAATTTTGCCGTTGTCAAGAGACAAGGGAACGAGACCTTCATTTGGTGGAGGTGGAAGATTCTCAATCTCTAGAGTAGCCTTGGGAATGGGAATGACACCGTGTTGTACCATCTGTGGAGGAAAGTCACCGAACTGGACCGAAACCATATTTGCAGTAACAGTCTTCTCATCTTGCTGTAGAGTAACGACACCAGCATTGAAAAGCTCTTGAATTTTGCCCTTGAGCACGTAGCATGCTCGAGTGGGGTGTCCAATGAACCTGTGGTAGACACAATATTTAGGATGATCAGTCTTACCAACTTCATCAGGTTTCTTTGGATCTGGGAGCTGAATCTTGTTGCTTTTGAGTAAGCAATCAAAAATACTTGCAGTATCATTCTCGTCGAAGGAATATTCTACTTTCGGACGAGGTTCCCTCGGTTACGGTGCAGAAGGAGTAGAAGTAGATGTAGGTTGAGCTACATTAATAGCTAGAGACCCTTTATTCTTGTTCAAATTGATGTTCAAAGTCTCTTTTGCTTTGCGATTGTTCTGGCGATTGCCACCACCTGATGTCTGATGTTCATCTCGGTCGGGGTTAGACATTTGTACCCCCAATTGCTTAAACTTCTCGGCACTCACTTCAGCAGCTTTAGCGTTGACAATGAATGAGGGCCAATCTTGAAACTGGGTAGATCCTGTCCACATACTGATGATAGGCAAAAGATTTGCCTTACAAGTATCAATAGTGACAGCAGCTGGAGTTCCGGGAGGCATCTTCAAGGCTTCACGGCGGAACCGTTCGATGAAACTCTCAACAGTTTCATTATGTTTCTGTTTGATTTTGTTGAGGGCCGACATAGTCATATCGTTGAATCTCTCATAGAATCGTTCCAGAAAGATTTGTTTAAGACCTGAGAAGGAAGTGATACAACCATCGGGCAAACTTCTATACCAATCATATGCTACGCCGGCTAAACAACCGACGAACACTCTGGTAAAAAAGAGCATCATTTGGTTGGAGTTGAACAGTCATTACCTCAAAATGATTGATGAATTGGCTTGGTGAGGTACTGCCATCAAACAAAGAGATCGTTGGGATCTTATACTTTGGCGGGAACGGGACTTCCTTCCATTCAACTGGATAGGGCTGCTTGATCCCCAACCTTTGCAAGTTGTCTTTCTCTTTGAAGGCTTCAAACTGAGTTCGCACATTGGCGTCTTCCGATGACGAAGAAGGAGCAGGTTGAGTCAGAGTAGTAGGAGGAGGAACAGCGTTGTAAGCACTACCCCCAGCCCCTGACTGACTGGGTGTAGTTTGAACTTGTACTTGTACAGGAGGTATTTGAGGAGATACTACCCCCAGCCCAGCATTGACAGGTATCGAAGATGCTATGATCTCTGGACTCGCAGCAGGTACAGTCGGTGGTATGGTATGTTGTGCTACTATGATAGAATGCATACTAGCAACCATTTCAGCCATGGTCTTTAACTTGTCCTCAAGTGCAGCGATTTGCTGTTCTTGATTTGCTGAGGTTGAAGCATCTGGATCATCATTGACAACGTACGCCGTAACTTCTCTTGGTACAGTGGAAGACACTGTCTGTTTAGAACTTTCGCTATATGCATCATAGTCGGAGAAAGAGTCGTCTTCTGACTGAGAAGTAGGAAGATAACTCGAAGGATTTTGAGGAAGATTCCCTTGACCGATTATATCTCGGCTTCGGGAACGGGTATGTCGAAATAATCCCTCAGAAGATTCTTGAAGTAAATCCAAATACTACTGGCTAGGTCGGCGAGGTTTGCCGTGCTTGGAGCACTTTCTACCCCCAGTGCCCCGGGAAGTCATGTTGACAGAAGCGTACAAGACTTCATCTTCATCCTCTAACATAGGTTTAGATTTTGCAAAAGCCAAACGATCGAAGACAGATCGTTTTGTTGTTTGACAACAACATTGGATGATGACTTTGTGGTTGCAATGATGATCAGATGGTTGAACTGAAGGTGTTGAGATAGTATCCCGCTTTTGTCTGAGATGTTCTCGGAGATCAGGAACAGCAGCAGGACGAGGAAACTCTGAGGGATCTGTTCTTTGATAATATTCGGAACATGATTCCGATTCTTCAAATGTTTAGTCCCTTGTGTGTACAGAGAAGTGCTCACTTCATTGGCATAAGTGTCAGGATCTTTGACCCTGGAAGTTTGTCTTTGATGTTTGATCTTTGGCATTGGTTGTTTGCATTTCGCCGGAGTAGGTCTATTGAGATAAGTCCTTAGATCTGCAAACTCACCCCCAGGGGTTTCCGTTTGAGACACCAACAATTTTCTCTGTCTTGAACGGGATATTTTGAGAGTTGGGAGGTCTTGGAATTCTGCTACCGGAGTAGGCAGAATACCTCTTTGGTCAGTACAAGTTCTCTTGTCATGAAGGAAAGAAGAATCCTTATTTGAAAGAGTTCTAGTACTGATTGGTGCAGAGGCACGTTCAGATTGATCTTCTACAGTAAAAACTGAAGAAGATTGAGAAAAGACCAAAGGGCCTTTTCCTTTGCTTTGTGAAGAAGGGTTAGCTAAAGAGCGTTTTCCTCTGTTGTCTTCCAAGTCATGGGACAAGGAAGTTTGAGAAAAGACCAACGGGCCTTTTCCTTTATTTTGAGGAGAAAGAGGAATAGCCAAAGGACTACCCCCAGTGGATTGCTTCGGAGCGACAGTGTGTTTGGGAGGAGGAACAGAGCTTTTTCCTTTACTATGAGAAGAAGAGAGTTTAGCCAAAAGACTGTCACTCTTAGATTGCGCAGGAGTAGTTTGCGCATGAATGGATAGTGCACTGGTTTTGGCCACAGAAACTGTGGTTTGCGCATCAGGAGTTCTTGCTACAGAGTGCTTAGGATGGACTCTGGATGCTGGAGTATTGGTTTGTGCTGGAAGATTGGCAACCAACTGCGCCAGAGGCATAGGAGTCTTGCACTTAGCCAAGGCAGCATATGAAGTACTCTGTATATTGGCAACAGCAGATTACGCAGCAGTAACAGAGTCAGATTGTGCAGCAGGCTTGGTGACAGAAGCCTTGGACTGCGCAGCAGTTTTGATGGCAGACTGCGCAGGAGTCTTGCTGGCAGCATCAATAGATTGCGCAGCAGTCTTTGGGACCCACACTGGGCGCACTTTGCTTGTGGCAGAAGTGGTTGCAGTGCGAGGAGTAGTCTTGGAGGTGATCATGGCCTCGTAGGCTGTCTGGTTGATCTTCACAACTAGTGTCTTCTGCGTCTTTCCGATAGACGCTATGTCACATTGAGTTGTCACTTCCTCGTCGGAGGAGAAAGTCGTCCCCAGCAGAGTCGCCATTTTATTTGCAAAAAACAAAAGTGTAGAAACTTTATTGATACAAACTTTGTAAAAGATTACAATTTGAATTCTGGAAATGGTACAACTTTAGGAATCCAATCTAGATGACGATTGCTTTATCCCTTGGACGATGTGAACTCTGAAGACGAAGCCTCTAAAGTTGAAGACAACTCTGGAATTGAAGACAAAAAGCCTAAGAAATTGAAGGCAAAAGCCTCGGAAGAATACAGCAGCACTTGGGCAAGAACTCCTGGACTCTCTGAACTTTAATGTCTGATCTCTCTATGATCTAATCTCTGATCCTTGATCCCCTTGAATGGAGAGTTGAAACTCTATTTATAGAGTTCTGAGAAATAACTAACTTTTAGTTATTCTAGACTGCGCATGATGGATTGCATAGCAATTGGATTGCGCAACCGTAGACTGCACAGGCAGTTGCTGGATCATGGGCCAACTGTCTTGGACACAGAATCATTTGATTGAAATGCGCATGATCGTGCATAGACGGTTGCCACGTAATGAGCAATCGATGGCATGAATGCCACGTTTATTTTTTCATTTGTGTTGATAGAATGCGCAAACTGAATTGCGCTGGCTTTGGATTGCGCAAACTTGGACTGTGCAGGAATGGATTGCGCTGCCAGCTGTCAGCCGTTCTCGAGCGCTGTGCGGCGCAATAAACGAACAGCCTCCTCGTTTTTCGTATTGTCAGCTGTCAGGAAGATTTGATTGTGTCAGGTAATGATGATGATTTGCCACGTCAGCCTGCGCGCTTGGTAGTGTGCGTAATCTAGTATATGCAATCTGTATACTGCGCAATCTGATGTCTGCGCAGTTCATTTGAAAGATTCATTTCTTGATCTTCTGACTTTGTTGATGTGTGCAACTTGATTTTTTTGGACCTACATCAGCGAGAAGGGGATGAGCTACTTGGTAAACAAGATGGTGATTCCAGGGCTAAAGTCTACAAAATTGGAGAAGTGCACACACTGTTTGGCGGGAAAGCAAAATAGGATGTCTTTCCAAAGTCATCCAAGTTCGAGGAAGGCGACATTGCTCGAGTTGATTCACTCGGATGTCTGCGGTCCTATGAAGGTAAAGTCCATTGGTGGTGCTTGTTATTTTGTGACGTTTATTGATGACTGTTTCAAAAAGGTTTGGGTCTATGCCTTAAAGACCAAGGATCAGGTGCTGTCCACTTTCAAAGAGTTTCAGACCTCCGTTGAAAAAGAGAAGGGCAAGAAGCTGCTATATGTTCAGTCCGACAATGGCAGCAAGTACATTGGTCCCTTTGATGCTTATTGCAGAGAGCAAGGAATACGACACCAGAAGACTTCGCCCAAGACACTTCAGATCAATGGTGTAGTGAAGCGAATGAACAGGACACTGATGGAGAGGGTACGTATTTGCTATCATAGGCAAACTTACCAGACAGTTATTGGGGTGAGGCTCTTTACACTGCTGCTTATACTATTAATTTATCTTTTAGTACTCCTTTGCCGGGTAATGTGCCTAACAAAGTATGGTACGACAAAGAGCCGTCATACAATCACCTGTGAGTGTTTGGTTGTAAGGCTTTGGGCATATACCGAAGGACAAAAGATCCAAACTTAAGCCGAAGACGAGGGGTGCATCTTTGTCGGCTACGGTCGGGATGAGTTTAGCTATAGACTCTACGACCTCGTGAGAAGAAAGCTTTACAGAAGCAGGGATGTGTTATTCGTCGAGGATCAGACCGTGACCAACACTCAGAATTCCGAAATGCCTTCTGAAGCTGAGCAATTGCCTGAGTTAAAGTCATTTTGCTTCTAATAGTTTCCAGAGGAGATCGTAGAGGATCCAGTTATGGGGAGCTAGTACATGGAGTTGCTCCCAACCTTGATCATAAGCCTGCTGATGGTGGTCAAGCTAACCCTCAGGAGGATGAGCATGCCGGGGAGGTAGTTCCTGAAGGGGAGAAGGCTGTTGCTATACAGTCAGCACCAGTGGTTCCATTGTGGAGGAGCGACATAGAGCATCGACCATCTACGAGATAATCAGCATGTGAGTATGTGCTACTGATTGACGGGAGAGAACCTAAAAGTTTTGCAGAGGCTATGGATGACGAACATAGGCAAGAGTGGATGGAGGCTATACAGGAGGAGATGAGTTCCTTACAGGCTAACTCCACTTATGATCTGGTGCGGTTGCCAAAGGGTAAGAAGGCTTTGAGAAATCGATGGGTGTTCAGAGTGAAGCAGACAGATGATGCTACTCGCCTTTGATACAAAACAAGACTGGTAATTAAAGGCTATGGTTAGCAGAAGGGCGTAGATTATGATGAGATCTTTTTGCCAGTCGTCAAACATTCATCTATTCGGGTGGTGCTTGCATTGGCAGCCAGTTTTGACTTGGAGGTCGAGAAGATGGACATGAAGACGACATTCCTCGATGGTGATCTTGAGAAAAAGTTGTACATAGAGCAGCCAGAGGGATTCTTTAAGAAGGGCAAGTCACACTTGGTCTGCCGGTTGAGGAAGAGCTTGTATGGTCAGAAGCAGGCTCCGAGGCAGTGGTACAGAAAGTTCGAGTCGTTTATAGGGGAGCATGGTCATGCACGGACGATGTTGAATCACTGTGTATTCGTTAGGTACTTGCCGATGATGATTTTATTATTTTACTGCTCTATGTTAATAATATGCTATTGGTGGGTCGAAATGCTACTAGGATAGCAGAGTTGAAGCGCTAACTGGACGCGGCCTTCTCTATAAAGGTTTGGGCGCATCGAAGACTATTCTTAGGATGAAGATCAGTCGAGAGAGAGAGAGAGTCCATTCTGCTAACTTGTCCCAAAAAAAGTACATTTACCGGGTACTTCAGCATTTCGGGATGGACGGGTCAAAGAAAGTGAGTAACCCCCTTGCGGCTCACTTTAAGTTCACTGAGGAGCAGTGTCCATCTACCAAGGACGAGAAGGAAGATATGGAACGGGTTCCATATGCATCAGCTGTGGGAAGTCTCATGTATGCTATGGTGTGTACGAGGCAAGACATCGCTCACGCAGTTGACACAGTTAGCAGGTATCTTTCCAATCTTGGAAGGGTACATTGGAGTGCAGTCAAGTGGATCCTACGATACCTTCGGGGCACTACCGATTTGAGACTTTATTTTGGTGGTGACGAGCTGAAGCTGGTTGGGTATACCGACGCTGATATGGCTGGAGATGTAGACACGAGACGATTGACTTCGGGCTACATGATGATGTTTACTGGTGGAGCGATATCGTGGCAGTCGCGATTGCAGAAGTGTGTTGCCTTGTCGACGACAGAGACAGAGTATATTGCTGCGATGGAAGCTTGTAAGGAGTTGCTGTGGATGAAGAAGTTGCTGCAGAAAGTGGGGCTAAAGCAAGAGCAGTATACTTTGCTTTGCGATAGCCAGAGTGTCATTCATCTTATGAAGAACAAGACATTTCATAGTCGGTCCAAGTACATTGAGACTTGGTATCATTGGATACGGAATGTGGTTGAGAAGAAGAACGCGGCACTTGAGAAGGTCCATACTGATGACAATGGAGCGGACATACTCACGAAGGTTCTACCAAGGGGAAGTTTGAGTACTGCAGGTGGATCATCGGGATGATGAGTTCCTCCACCTAATTGTGAAGGGGGAGACTTGTTGGAGTGGGTAGGGTTCCCAACCTATGTGGAGAATACCCCGGAGTACGACGAGCACTATCCGTGTGTCAGAGAAGCTCGAAGAGTGCATCGATCGCCTATTTTGGAACATATATTGTAAGCAAATATATTATTGGATTTCCATATTTACTTTGATCATATATTTATGATTGGATCTTTCATATAATGGCTTTCTATATAATTGGACTTCCAATTATGGTAAGCCAATTATGATTTGATTTTCATTAAATATATAATTGATACATATTGAATTTCCATATATATTAGCCTTCCATGTATAGATTTTCAATATGGTAATCCTTATTCACGCAAGGGTTTATAAAAGGTTGATGCATGCAAGTTGAAAAATATACCACACACAAAATAAAGGAAGAAAAAGAAAAGGTGGCAAGAGTGTTTATGCAACTTTAGGAAGGAGAAAGAAGGATTGGAGGCCGTTTCGGGGAAGGAGATCAATTTTGGGTATTTCTCGTTGTCTTCTATCTTCGTGGTTGTAATCTATTTTCTGTCCCAGTGAGTTGTGGTGATCCGTGTTGAGGTTCTTCAAGGTTGGACTCCGATCGTCCCGTAGTTTTTTCCATCTGGGTTTTCTATGTAAAAATCTCTGTGTCTACAATTTGTGTTTGGCATTTTTGGTTTGTGTGCTTGTGCTCGGTTCTCTTGCAAGGCTTTCTGGTTTGGGGGAACGGTTTTCGTGCTTCGTTCCCAACAGAGTGGTATCAGAGCTTTGGTTTCAGAAAGGTGTCAGAATTTGACAGTCAAATTAGGGAGTAGAGATGGACGCGGAGCCGATGCACATGGTAATCCTGAACGGTACCAACTACCATTAATAGCAGAGCAAAATAAAAGATTTATTGTTCGTCAAGAAGTTGCATCTTTCAGTATTTGCATCCGAGAAGCCCATTGACAAATCCTATAAGGACTGGAACTTCGAGCATATACAAGTGTGTGGGTACATGCGGCAGTTCGTTGACGAGAACGTGTACAACCGCATTGCCAATATTGAGCATGCAAAGACGTTGTGAGAGAAGCTGGAATCTTTGTACGCAAAAAAACCAGGATAAACAAACTGTTCTTGATCCGGATGATGATAGGTCTGTAGTACAAAGATGGTGCGTCCATTATGGATCACTTGAGTGAGTTCCTGGGCATGGTTTACTAGCTATCCTCGATGGGAGTCAAGTTCGACAACGAGGTTCAAAGAATTTGGTTGTTATGTATATTGTCAGACACATGGGAGACCGTACGAGTATCTATGATCGCTTCTGCTTCGGAAGGCATGGTCAGTCTGGAGTTTACCAAGAGCGAGATACTGAATAAAGATATGCGGAGATGTTCTGAGGGTACTTCATCCACATCCTACTACTCAGAGGCGCTAGTTTCAGAGAGCCATGGAAGGGGCAAAAGCAAGGGTCCAGGTGGTAGCAGAGACAAGAGCAGGGGCAAGTCTAAGGATCGGTACGAGAACTGGAAGTATTACCATTATGGCAAGAAGGGCCACATCAAGCGGAACTGTTTCGCTTGGAAGAGGAAAAAGAAGGACGACAAGGAAAAGCAAAGTGAGAACACTACAGCGACGGTCTTGGCACATAGAGGCGATGTGATCGTCGTAGGTGATGAGATTGTCATGAGCCTCGCCTTCGATGATAATTCTTGGCTGGTGGACTCAGGAACTTCAGCGCACGTATCTCACAACAGGAAACTATTTGCTACTTATACGACAAGCGACTGTAGAGTATTGAAGATGTGCAATAGAAATGTGTCGAAAGCGGTTTCCATCGGAGATGTGCATTTGATGACGAAGACGGCTGCAGTTCTTGTTCTCAAAGATGTCCATCATGTCCCTGATATCTGTTTCAATCTAGTATCGGTTGGAAGGTTAGATGATGAGGGTTTCTTCAATCTCTTCGGGAATGATCAGTAGAAGCTTTCCAGAGGTTAGATGGTGATTGCCAGAGGAAGCAAGAAGTCCGAACTCTATTATATGGAAGGGAGCGCACATGGAGCACATGAGGTGAACGTAGCTACTAATGCGTCTACCGAGTTATGTCGTAGGCGGCTCAGCCATATCAGCGAGAAGGGGATGAGCTACTTTGTGAACAAGATGGTGATTCTAAGGCTAAAGTCTACAAAATTGGATAAGTGCATACACTGTTTGGCGGGAAAGCAAAATAGGATGTCTTTCCAAAGTCACCCAAGTTCGAGGAAGGCGGCATTGCTCGAGTTGATTCACTCGGATGTCTGCGGTCCTATGAAGGTAAAGTCCATTGGTGGTGCTTCTTATTTTGTGACGTTTATTGATGAATATTTCAGGAAGGTTTGGGTCTATGCCTTAAAGGCTAAGGATCAGGTGCTGCCCACTTTCAAAGAGTTTCAGACCTCCGTTGAAAGGGAGATGGGCAAGAAGCTGCTATGTGTTCTGTCCGACAATGGCAGCGAGTACATTGGTCCCTTTGATGCTTATTGCAGAGAGCAAGAAATATGACACCAGAAGACTCCGTCCAAGACACTTCAGATCAATGGTGTAGTGGAACGAATGAACAGGATACTGATGGAGAGGGTACGTATTTGCTATCAGAGGCAAACTTACCGGACAGTTATTGGGGTAAGGCTCTTTACACTGCTGCTTATACTATTAATTTATCTTCTAGTGCTCCTTTGCAGGGTAATGTGCCTAACAAAGTATGGTACGACAAAGAACCGTCATACAATCACCTGCGAATGTTTTGTTGTAAGGCTTTGTGCATATACCGAAGGACAAAAGATCCAAACTTAAGCCGAAGACGAGGGGTGCGTCTTTGTCGGCTACAGTCGGGATGAGTTTAGCTATAGACTCTACGACCCCGTAAAAAGAGAGCTCTACAGAAGCAGGGACATGTTATTCGTCGAGGATCAGACCATGACCAACACTCAGGATTCCGAGATGCCTTCTGAAGCTGAGCAATTGCCTGAGTTAAAGTCATTTCGTTTCGAGCAGTTTTCAGAGGAGATCGCAGTGGATCCAGTTATGGGGAGCTAGTACATGGAGTTGCTCCCAACCTTGATCATAAGCCTGCTGATGGGGGTCAAGATAACCCTCAGGAGGATGAGCATGCTGGGGAGGTAGTTCCTGAAGGGGAGGAGGCTGTTGATATACAGCCAGCACCAGTGGTTCCATTGAGGAGGAGCGACAGAAAGCATCGACCATCTACGAGATACTCAGTAGGTGAGTATGTGCTACTGATTGACGGAAGAGAACCTGAAAGTTTTTGCAGAGGCTATGGACGACGAACATAGGCAAGAGTGGATGGAGGCTATACAGGAGGAGATGAGTTCCTTACAGGCTAACTCCACTTATGATCTGGTGCGGTTGCCAAAGGGTAAGAAGGCTTTGAGAAATCGATGGGTGTTCAGAGTGAAGCAGACAGATGATGCTACTCGCCTTTGATACAAAACGAGACTGGTAATTAAAGGCTATGGTTAGCAGAAGGGCATAGATTATGATGAGATCTTTTCGCCAATCGTCAAACAGTCGTCTATTCGGGTGGTGCTTGCATTGGCAGCCAGATTCGACTTGGAGGTCGAGCAGATGGACGTGAAGACGACATTCCTCTATAGTGATCTTGAGGAAAAGTTGTATATGGAGCAGCCAGAGGGATTCTATAAGAAGGGCAGGTCACACTTGGTCTGCCGGTTGAGGAAGAGCTTGTATGGTCTGACGCAGGCTCCGAGGCAGTGGTACAGAAAGTTCGAGTCGTTTATAGGGGAGCATGGTTATGCACGAACGACGTTGAATTGCTGTATATTCGTCAGGTACTTGTCGATGATGATTTTATCATTTTACTGCTCTATGTTAATAATATGCTACTGGTGGGTCGAAATGCCACTAGGATAACGGAGTTGAAGCGCCAACTGGACGCAGCCTTCTCTATGAAGGATTTGGGCGCATCGAAAACTATTCTTGGTATGGAGATCAGTCGAAAGAGAGAGAGAGAAAGAGAGAGAGAGAGAGTTCATGCTGCTACACTTGTCCCAAAAGAAGTACATTTACCGAGTACTTCAGCGTTTCAGGGTGGATGGGTCAAAGAAAGTGAGTAACCCCCTTGCGGCTCATTTTAAGTTCATTGAGGAGCAGTGTCCATCTACAGAGGACGAGAATGAAGATATGGAGCGGGTTCTATATGCATCATCTGTGGAAAGTCTTATGTATGCTATGGTGTATACGAGGCCAGACATTGCTCACACAGTTGACACAGTTAGCAGGTATCTTTCCACTCCTGGAAGGGTACATTGGAGTGCAGTCAAGTAGATTCTACGATACCTTCAGGGCACTGCCGATTGGAGACTTTATTTTGGTAGTGACGAGCTGAAGCTGGTTGGGTATACCGACGCTGATATGGCTGGAGATGTAGACACGAGACGATTGACTTCGTGCTACGTGATGATGTTTGCTGATGGAGCGGTATCGTGGCAGTCGTGGTTCCAGAAGTGTGTTGCCTTGTCGACGACAGTGGCAGAGTATATTTCCGCGACGGAAGCTTGCAAGGAGTTGCTGTGGATGAAGAAGTTACTGTAGGCAAGAGCAGTATACTTTGCTTTGCGATTGCCAAAGTACCATTCACCTTGTGAAGAACCAGACATTTTATAGTCGGTCCAAGCACATTAAGACTCGGTATCATTGGATACAGAATGTGGTTGAGAAGAAGGACGCGGCGCTTGAGAAGGTCCATACTGATGACAATGGAGCGGACATGCTCACGAAGGTTCTGTCAAGGGGGAAGTTTGAGTACTACATGCGGATCGTCAGGATGATGAGTTCCTCCACCTAGTTGTGAAGAGGAAGATTTATTGGAGTGGGTGGGGTTCCCAACCTATGTGGAGAATATTTCGGAGTGCGACGAGCGCTATCCGTGTGTCGGAGAAGCTCGAGAAGTGCATCGATCGCCTATTTTGGAACATATATGGTAAGCAAATATATGATTGGATTTCCATATTTACTTTGATCATATATTTATGATTGGATCTTTCATATAATGGCTTTCTATATAATTGGACTTCCAATTATGGCAAGCCAATTATGATTTGATTTTCATTAAATATATGATTGATACTAATTGGAATTTCTATATATATTAGCCTTCCATGTATAGATTTCCAATATGGTAATCCTTATTCATGCAAGGGTTTATAAAAGGTTGATGCATGCAAGTTGAAAAATAACACACACAAAATAAAGGAAGAAAAAGAAAAGGTGGCAAGAGTGCTTGTGCAACTTTAGGAAGAAAAAAGAATGATTGGAGGCCGTTTCGGAGAAGGAGATCAATTTTGGGTATTTCTCGTTGTCTTCTATCTTCGTAGTTGTAATCTATTTTCTGTTCCAGTGAGTTGTGGTGATCCGTGTTTGATCGGGAGGAGCTTGTAGATGGTTTATTCTCTTTATTCCCTTAGTGGAGGTTTTTCTGGGTTGGACTCCGATCGTCCTGTTGTTTTTCTATCTGAATTTTCCATGTAAAAATTTATGTGTCTGCGATTTGTGTTTGGTGTTTTTGATTTGTTTGCTTTTGTTCGGTTCTCTCACAGGACTTTCTGGTTTGGGTGAACGGTTTTCACGCTTCGTTCCCAACACATCCATCTCAATATATTGACATATTCTATCTAGTTAGCTCTTCTAGTTATGGTATCGCACTCAATCAAATCTTGATACATGTTTTCTCGTATATATATTAGCAGATTAGACAAAAAAAGGAATAGTACATAGTTAGGAAAGAACATAAAGAAGTCGAGATGCTAATCATGTCTCCAATTCTTCTCCTTGAGTAAGATAATACCTCAAGCCTAAAATAAGTTCACACTGATCAATACATTCAATTTGCAGGAAGCCAAGAAATAGTCATGTACTTTCTCCTAACTTTAGACATCTTTATCATAAAATAAGTTCGCACTGGTTTGTTCATTTCATATTTCACAAAATATGAAATGTAGGAAAAAATTCAACAATTAAACAAAAGTATCAAATTCAACAATTTTGAACTATGTATGTGTCCTTCAGTGATCCTCAGAACAATGTTGGCTTCCAATCTTTCTATTTTGAACGATCATAAAGTCACATATTTCAAAATGCCCCAAAACCACTCCACCAAAATCACTATATAGATTTTTTTCGAAATAGTCATAACGAGTTTCAAGAACCCACTGATTCGATTCATCAAGCATTCCTCAAGAAGCAGAACAATAATATGATAGAAACATGAGGAGGAAAACTTTACCTGCAGCGGAGGAGACGGAGGAGTCGGTGCCCGAAGTTATTGGTGGCTTGGTGCCCTAGCAGAGAGTCGTTGGTGGCCAAGGATGGTTCAGGAGGAGGGAGATTACATCGGAGGAGTCAGAGGGGAGGGGAGCAGATGGGGGAGGGGGAGGGGGAGGGGGAGGGGGGTTTTTGTTGTAATTGATTGATGAGATAATTTCATTGATAGTCTCATAGACTTTATATAGCCTTTACATCATGGAATATCCAATGGAATATCCTGTGGCATATTCTGGCATCCCAAATATGTTCTCAGGATATTTTCATACTAAACATAACATATTCCCATACTAAATATAACATATTCCTATACTAAATATACCAACACTCCCCCTCAAGATGGGCGAAAGATATTCACCAAGCCCATCTTGCCACATCCTCTAATCATGCTCACAGAGCAAAGTCCCTTGGTTAGTCCGTCTGCTACCAGATACTTGGTTGGAACGTGGCCTAGCTCCAGTAGTCCACAACCAACTTCTCCTTGACGAAGAACCTATCGATCTCGATGTGTTTGGTCCTGTCATGCTGTACTGGATTGTTGGCAATACTAATAGCTGACTGGTTGTCACACCACAGCTTCATCTTGGCTCCTTGATCCAGCTTCAGCTCCACCAGCATATTCTTCAACCAAAGCAGCTATGCAACTCCCAATGCCATAGCTCTGTACTCCACTTCAGCTGTCGATCTGGCTACCACTGACTACTTCTTACTCCTCCAAGAGACCAAGTTGCCTCCTAAAATATGCAGTATTCCGACGTAGACCTCCTGTCATCAGCACAACTAGTCCAGTCAGAATCACAGTAGCCCTCGATGTCCATGTGATTATTCTTCCTGAACATCAGTTCCTTCTCGGGGGCACCCTTCAAGTATCTCAGAATCTGGTATACTGCGTCCATATGACCCTTCCGTGGGTCATGCATGTAGCGGCTCACCACACTAACTGCAAAGCATATATCTGGACGTGTGTGGCTCAAATAGATCAGCTTGCCCACCAGTCTCTGGTAACTGTCCCGGTCAACTGGTTCTCCAGCCTCAGCGTTCAGCTTGAACCTCTGATCGATTGGCGTCGCTGCAGGTTTGTATCCCAACATCCCTGTCCCTTGAGAAGGTCCAGTGCATACTTCCTCTGAGAGAGAACAATCCCGTCCGCGTCTCGAGTGATCTCAATCACAAGGAAGTAGCGAAGAAGACCAAGGTCCTTCACCTCAAATTCTTGCCAAGCTTTCCTTTGAGTCGGGCGATTTCCTGCTCATCATCTTCCGTGATAATCATGTCGTCAACATACACCGCAAGTATGGTGATGCGGCCTCCACTCCTTCTGAAGAATACAGTATGATCAGCATTGATCTGCTGATCTTCCATCCCTATCATTGCTCTCCTGAATATGTCAAACCACGCTCGAGGAGACTGCTTCAATCCATAGAGGGACTTCTTAAGTCTGCAGACCTTGTCTGATGTCTGATTTGTGCCAAATCCTGGTGGTATTTCCATGTAAACCTCCTCCACTAGATCTCCGTAAAGAAATGCATTCTTCACGTCCAATTGGTATAGCTTCCATCCACCATTCGCTGCCAAAGAGATTAGGGTCCTGACAGTATTCATCTTTGCAACAGGTGCAAAGGTCTCGTCATAGTCGATGCCATATGTCTAACTGTATCCTTTCGCCACTAGTCGAGCTTTGTAGCGCTCAACCTGTCCATCTGGGTTTCTGCTTCACGGTAAAGATCCACTTGCATCTGACTACTGTCTTCCCCTCCGGTAGTCTCACCAGCTCCCAAGTGTGATTCTTCTCAAGAGCTCCTAACTCCTCATGCATTGCCGCTTTCCACTTTGAATCGTTCTTGGTAACCTGCAATTGTTAGGTATAGTAATATTATCCAAAGATGTTATAAATGCTCTACTTGGCACTGGCATTGTAGGTATAGGTCCTGCAGTTTGCTTCTCCCTCCTGCTGTAGGTAAGTAACTCCCCCTGAACCGTAGGTCTCACACTTCTCATCTCCTCCCCCTATTTTGCTTCACCTTCATGTTCCTCCTCAACCGTGCCTCCATGCCAAACTTCCAAATCAGTTACCACCAGGTTCTCCATCTCCCCCTCTCGCCTTATACTGGTAGTATTAAGTGTGTTGTGTGAAGTTCCCTTCTTGCGGTAGTATGGCTCATGCTCCCGGATGTGGACATCCATACTGACAAACTTCTTCTTCTCTACTGGACTCCAGCACACATACCCCTTCTGAGTTGCTGAGTAGCCCACAAAGATGCACTTAATCGCTCTGGGGTCAAGTTTTCCAACTGATGGTCTATTGTCCTTCACAAAACACACACATCCGAACACCTTCAGTGGAAGTATCCCACTATTATTGCCTTGTAATACTTCACATGGAGACTTCCATCCCATGACTTTCGAAGGCATCCTATTGATGAGTTGAGCTGCTATTAATACTGTATGCCCCCACAAACTTTGTTGGACATTCATGTCGATCATCATACTTCTTGCGGCCTCCAGAAGGTGTCAGTTCTTCCTTTCTGCTACTCCATTTGTGCTGGTGTGTATGCACAGGTGGTCTGATGCTGGATCTCGTGTGCTGACAAGTATTCTGCAAGCGTCCTGTTGGTATACTCCGTTCCATTGTCAGACCTCAGTATCTTCACAACTGTGTTGTACTGAGTCTCGACATGCTTATGAAAATTCCGAAAACAAGCAAGTATATCACTCTTATTTTTCGTCAAATACAGCCAGGTGACGCGAGAGGCACAATCAATAAAGGAAACAAAATACTTATATCCATTCATAGTGTTACTAGTGCATGGACCCCAAACATTGAAATGTACTACCTCAAAAGCAATAGAGCTCCTATGACCCGTACCAACAAATGAGCTTCTAGTAAGTTTTCCTAACTCGCATGCATCACATAATAATTTCTTTTTATCTGTTTTTGCATAAATCTCTGGATATAACTTACTTAAAGTATCAAAGGAAGAATGTCTCATCCTCCTATGATGAAGTATCAAAGTCTCCTCAGTCCTCCGTTGCAGTCCTTCCATTCCAGCCTTCTATGTCATAGATACCAGTGCTGAGACCAGTCCTTCTCGATCTATGTACCACAGTCCCTCATGCCAAGTGCCAGTCCCAAATCTTCGTCCCGTCCCTTTCTCGTGGAAGATCACCTTAGGAATATCAAAAGAAACAATGCATTTAAGTTGGAGAATTATAGAACTAATAGACAATAGACTGACTGGAAAGGATGGAGCATGTAAAACATTGGATAATCTTACTGAACCTGTACAATTAACAGTACCCTTACCGACCACTGGCTGGAAAGTATCATCTGCTGTCTGAATGTTGTCTGCTGATGCTAGGTGAGTGTAAGAAGAAAACTCACTAGCATTTTCCGTTACATGCCGAGATGCTCCCGAGACGATAATCCAGTCTGACGTTTTAAGGGAAGACATAGATGCGAGAGCAAGTGACTCGTCAGTACCTTCTGATGTTTGGGTATACATAGCGATGTTGCCTCCAACGAAGAATGAGGTGGATGCCTCCCTTGTTCCATACCTCCTGTCTCCCTCGGTTGACGCTCTCTGCTTCCGCTCCAGCAGGTCCAGCAGTGCCTGATCCTCCTCAGTAAAAGTGCCAATAGCTCCTCCATTCCCTTCTGCTACCAGTAGATTTGCCCGATAACCTTCTCGGCCGCCTCGTCGACCCCCTCGACCACGACCACATCCTTCAATATATCCTCGTCCATCGAACTGCCCATGTCCACCACCTGAGTCTCCCTCCCTAGGTGGTTTGGTACAAGTATACCGATAATAGCCCATCTTCTCGCAGTTGTAGCACTGCCGATTGTGCTGCCAGGGTTCTCCTTTGGACCCTGTGTCGTCCGTGCTGGTAACCACTAGTGCTGATTTTGCTTCGGAGGGACCACATGTCCCCGCCTGCAGTCTGATGTGTGTCTCCTCCTGGATCATGGCCGAGATAACCTCTTCAAGACTAGGGATCTCTGGTTGGGCGAAAAGTAAGGCCATCCTCTGTACGAATGCTACAGTCAACCCTTTGAGGAATTTCATCATTCTCTCTTGCAGACACACATGTCTCTCCTTACACTTCGGGTCCCCGCAGCTCGCCCATTTTAAGGAGTTATCATAATCCAACCACAGATGCTCCAACTCTGTGGCATACTCCTGCACCTTCTTTTCTCCCTGTACGGTGTCATCGATCTTCTCCTTTATATGGAAGATCCGTAAGTTGTTCCCTACACCATCATAGGTCCTCCTCAACTTCTTCCACACATCCTTCACCATTTCAATGCCATCTACTGTGGCGGCAATAGACTAGACTAAGGAGTTGAGAAGCCAGATGTAGATTACCATATGAGTGGACTTTCACTCGTCGCGTCCTGCCGAGCCCTCGTCCGGCTCTATCTTCTCGCCCGTCAGGAACCCCTCCAGGTTCTTTCCTGCGAGGGTTCTTCTCACCTGCCGTGACCAACTCAAATAGGTGGCTGGTCCATCCAGCTTCAGATCGATGGAGGGAAGCTCCAACTTCGACGACGTTCGTGTCGTGCTCTCACCAGCCGACATCTTCATTAACTTCATCAACGTCACGACTTCTGTAGAATCCAGCTTCTTGATAATCTCCTCCATCGATGCTCCTCCTCTTTGATCACGTCACGTCTGCTCCACGACTCACGCTCGTCCTCGTCGTCCGTTCCTAGATCCGAACATGTCTGTTTTCATCAGATCTAGGCATCAGTATTCTCTTTTGGAATGATCCGAACAATGGCAACAAAGGCGTCGTTGTGTGTGGCAAGGGGGTAGGGCAGCACGCACGTGGGGGAGCGGTCGGCGCTCGTGCCACCATGGCAGCAGCCACAGCAGTCGCAGCAGCAGCCACACGGAAAGGGGGGACTGCTGCGACCGCGGGGGAAAGGGAGGGCTGTTTTGTGTTAGGATTTTGGTGGCAGGGAGAGAGAGGAAGGAGGGAAAAGGTTAGGATTTGGTGGCGGCTAGAGTTTGTGGAAAGGTGGCTCTGATACCATATTGTAATTGATTGATGAGATGATTTCATTGATAGTCTCATAGGCTTTATATAGCCTTTACATCATGAAATATCTAATGGAATATCCTGTGGCATATTCTGACATCCCAAATATATTCTCAGGATATTTTCATACTAAACATAACATATTTCCATACTAAATATAACATATTCCTATACTAAATATACCAACAGTTTTGAATTTAGTTGAAGGCGAATTGATATTTTCGAGAGAGAAAAATTGAGGGAGTTTGAGTTCTGATATCAATTAATTAGCGTGGTCTAAGGCGGGACATCATTAAACGTTGCTGATAATGCGACTGAATAAAAATATGTCGCTAGATGTTGCTGATCAGTGACGTCTAGCAAAAATTACCGACGTCATAACCCAGATTATCAAAAATGACTCGCAAACACATCACTATTCTACGCAATAAGCGACGCCTTTAGTTGAAGTCGCTAATTATGACTTTTGGTTGGTCGCTAACTCAGCTTATTTTAGTAGCAATTCAAGGAGTCTCATCGAATACTACGAGGAGTCCGTGGTTGCTTGTAGGTTCTTTCTCTTTAAGATAGGAGGAGAGTTTTGTTCGGAGTTCCGTTGTCAACTCCATCATGGTGATCGTCATCTTCGTACGGTAGGCAACCTCTACTAGGTATGGAGTTCTAGTTAGGTTTGGGATTTTCTTACGATCTTGTTTAATTCCAATTCTCCTTCTTGAAGTTGTAAGGAGCGGTTCTTGGGGCAAAGGAATGTGTAGATACTTGTATTCAATATTGTTATGAGTATATAAAAGATTGGGTTTTGTTCGGGTGACGAAGTCGTCACATTTATGCTTGTGTGATCTATCTTCATTCTGTATAGCGGGATTGTGTTGGCCGACGTTCAAAGTATCTGCTATGCTAGTCTATCTGTTAGTCTGTCTCTCTGGATCCCTATACAAATTACTAGTTGGAGCTTCCTGTTGAGTAAGAAATGCATTGAAAGCACATACTAATTGTACCGTTGTCTTAGTCTAATCAACTTGCAATACTCCTTAATTCTTTTTATTCTGATAAAAATTCTGTTCTGAAGCTTTTATGTCCTGAAAAATATGCTTATGTTACAGCCAACTACGGAACTTGTGAGGGATATTGCAGTTCTGGAGGTAGAGGTTATGCATCTGGAGAAGTATCTTCTATCACTTTACCGGAGCTCTTTTGACCAGAATCCTACATTATTCCCAACTTCTTTCACTGGCAGTTTAAGACAACCATCAAGCTTTCATTTACCAATATCACAAGCAGAAAATACCGAGAAGAGCAATACATTCAAAGGAATAGGTCCACCGGTTCATTCTCCGAAGTCAGATTCCACTCAAGTGACCTCAACTTGTGTTGTTGCATGCCAGGAAGGGCTAACTATTTTTGGTGCGAATCGTAGCCAATCTTCACTCTCGCAGCATTCAGTTTTCTCAGCTTCTCCTTCCGTCAAGAATTTTGATAAAATCATCCATGTACCTTATTCACAACCTTTATCTCTTCTTGAGGTATCTATAACGTTTTCTTTTATAGAATCTGGATACCGATTATGTCGTATCTTCACAAAATTCTAATTCCATTACTAAAGAGAAAGAAAGGCTCTTTTATTGAGCAAGAAATGAATTTTGTGTTCCATTTAGTAACCCCAGTTATATGATTACAGAATAAGAATTCAGGGGTGATAAGCCTTGCAGAGTATCTTGGTACCAAGATTGCTGATCATGTTCCTGTGACCCCTAACAAAATCTCTGAAGAGATGGTTAGATGCATGGGTGCTATTTACTTCAAGCTAGCTGACCCACCTATATTGCAACATCGTGTTACAGCTTCTCCTAGTTCATCATTCTCATCAATGAGTGCACTGTCTCCTCGGTACCTGGGAGATATGTGGAGTCCTTGTAAAAGAGAATCTACTTTGGATAGACGGTTAGAGAATCCTTTCCTAGTTGAAGGGTTGTACGAAATCTATGGGCCTTACAATGCAATGGTGGAAGTGCCTTCAATCTCTAGAGACACAAGTAAACTTAATGACGTGAAAGAACTGCTGCAGAATTACAGGTAAACTTTTGTTGCCAGCTATATCATCGTATACTCTTCTGTTTCTGTACTACATATCGTTACCTACTTGGATATGACGCTTACTTATTTGGTTGACATATATAATCTATAGCTAGATATTTTTTGGCCCGAAATAGTGATAAGATTTCCAACTTTCATTTGTCAGTACAAGCCGAAAATTCAGACCATATGCCTAGGGTCCTAGTGATGTTAAATTTCATATGAAACCTTTTTTTTTACTAGGACTTATCTTTTCATCAAATGTATATCAACATCTTGTCTAACTAAAGCAGGCTTTAGCTTTTCTTGTTAATTCAAAGGTATATGTAGTAAAGATCTTTCCAATTCTCCTTTCACAATGGACCAGATATCCCTGAGCATCTGTAAATTTTTTAAAATTGATGCTGAAATCTCTAAGGATAGAGAATTAGTAGTAGATTCTCATTTCACAATTATTAATCTGAGATATTAACGGGAAGGATTATAATGTTGGATTCTTCAAGACATTAAATCAATTTTGACTCATACAGTAAGAAACTTACTTATCGAGGTTCCTTTTCAGATTGCTTGTTAAAAGATTGGAAACAGTTGATCCAAGAAAGATGATGAATGAAGAAAGGCTCACCTTCTGGATTAATATACACAATGCTTTAATCATGCATGTAATTATTGTTTAATTAATGCGTAACTTTGTTATTTCCATGTTTCTCTTATCTCTGTCCTAAATGAACTCGTAGCTATTTCTGTTCTGTTTGCAGGCATACCTAGATTATGGGATTCCACAGAAAATTTTGAAAAGGGCATCACTTGTCATCAAGGTATTGAAATCTGAGAGGCTTCTTGGTTTAAAGAAAATTTGTTTCCTGCTGAAGTTATTGGGAAATGAACTCTTTAAATGACTTCTGAATTGAACCTCCTTCCCCATGCCACATGTAATGTAGGAAATCGAACTATAAGTGCAAACATTCTACAAGGCTCCATTCTGGGATGTCGCACACATAATCCTGGGCAGGTTTGTTCATCTTCTTGAACCTAATTGTCTGAAAGTAATCAATTTTCTGTAATAGGAAGTGGTAGTTTCGTGGTCTTCTACATGCAGTGTTGTTTATGTCATTGTTCATAATATGGGTATATGTCAAGTATTTTTCTATTAGTATTCTTGTTCATACACCTTGTAAGTTATGGCATGCATTGTTCAAATCATTGGTATATATCCGAAATATTTGCCGACATATGGGGTTTGAGCTAGTATGACACTGATAAGGATTAAGGATAATTTATGTTTTATTCCGTTTGTAGTCTATAAGCTGTCAAGACTGATATATCCGTTGATGCTTGTCTCAATCACAAGCAAGTAAGTAAAAGTTACAAGATGTATGATCATTAAATATACAATAGTAAGGCGTCCCAAACATTACATATTCAGCTGATCATGAAGCTAGTCGCTACAAAATGTTAGGACTAGCAAGAGTTTAGTCATACATGATCAACCCTAGGATCCATCAATCATGTTACAGCCCGTAGGCAGATAGTAAGTAAAGTGCAATCGAGCTAAACAGGTGCTCGTCGGCTAAACGCCTCAAAAGAATATTTTTACAATAAAGTGGGAGATCAAAAATAAACCCACTCGTTGCCAGGGTTCCGTCTAGTGGCCACCATCTGGCTGGAAGGTCGGTAGATCCTCTGGAGCTGCTCCAAAATCTGGCCACACAAAACCAGCTGGGTCAGACCCCAGAAAGAGCAAGTGCCACAAAGGAAGCTTCACTTAGGAACTAAAACCAGCAATCAACACAAGAGTATAAATAAAGTAAGAGCTGGGAATAAAGAAAATACATCAGGATGATATACGACGAGATACCATGGAACTATTCAGATAACCCGGTTACAACCCGTAAACCAAACAAGGACCGGGGTTGTAACCCTTCGTCTGAACAGAACTTGGAATTCTCACCAATTATCCGTAAAATAAATACAAGCATTCTGGTCATTCAATAATCTGGAACAGGATCAGGGCAAGACTAGACTGGTTAGACTCCATCCAATCACTTCACGGCCAAGCAAGAATTACGGCTTGATACTTTTAACTAACTAGGGTTGTCATAAGCCTAATTACTAACAAGATGCAGTGAGATTATTCCACAGCCACAAGCCCTGCAGACCATCCAGGTTATCCGGGTTAAAGATTTAGAGTTGAATTCAGGTGGGTACATCGTCCAGGAAACGAACGTACCCTTAGGTAGCTTGAAGGGTGCAACACATGACAGTGTGCTGGAAATATGCCCTACTCGACGGCAGGCTACAGATCCCAAGGCGTGCCCAGGTAACGGAATTGCCTGTAGCTGGGAAATCTCGTCATGACTAATTGATTAATCTAGTTATTAGCCTTAGTCCATTTTAGTAGGTACTCCTGACCGTGGTACTCAGGAGTCCCCTCCTAGACATGATACAAGACAGGACTAGATTATTTGTACAAGCACAATTGCCCACGGTGTCCGGATTAATTATATAGGTCATGTCATGTCAGGTAGCCGTCGCAACAGCTGTTCAAAATAATCATATCAGGTGTACTTGTCAGGAGTGCGCCACGACGGGCCACTATCAGGTCATGTCAGGTTTACTCGTCAAGAGTGCACCACTACGGGTCACTATCATGTCATGCTCAGGTATCATTAAACATATTAAATAAATCCAAGATTTTCATGTTCATGACAAAAGGCGTAAGGATATAAAATGGACGTAAAATATCTAATTAAATATCAATATTCAGGGCTATAGAAGAGCCATACGGCTAAAGCATATGCGGTCAGGAAAGGGTAAGACTCATGCGGCCCAATTAGAAGAGCGCATGCGGCCAGGGTCACTGGATCCCATGCGGCCAAGACAAGGGGACGCATGCGACTGGAAGGGAGCAAGGGCGCATGCGACCAAGGGGACGAGGACGCATGCGGCTGAGGTTGTACATGGCCCCATGCGGCTGAGATCAATCGAATCCATAGAGCGCATGGTTCAAAAACCCCTGCGGCTGGAATCAATTGGATCCATACGGCCCGATTAATTGAGTCCATGCGGCTCAGGTCGATCGAGTCCATGCGGCTCAATCAATCGAGTCCATGCGGCTCAATCAATCGAGTCCATGCGGCTCAGGTCGATCGAGTCCATACGGCTCAATCAATCGAGTCCATGCGGCTAAATCAATCGAGTCCATGCGGCGCAGGTAGGAGCGGAGCTTATGCGGAAGCGGGGTCACGCGCCTATGCGACTGCGACTCAAGTGGGGGGGCTCATGCGGCTAAGATAATCTATGCGGCTCAGAAGAGTACAAGGACGCATATGCGGCCAAGTGGAGAAAAGTCCATGCGGCTCATGGAACACTTGCCGCATGAAATGTTCATGCGATCAAGTCAAGTACTGTTCTTCTTCTCCAATTTCTGAGAAAAAGAACACCATGAGAACCAAGTCCTCAAGCTCCATAACTCCATCATCCGGAACCCAAATCCGAACTTCCACAGGTCAAAATGGGGTAGAACGAGATTCTCTACAACATGGAACCATCAAAACTCGAAAATAACCAGATTAAGTAGATCAAAACCCAAGAAATCAGAAAATGAAGTAAATATAGATCTACAAGAATCTAACCATGGAAAGTGAAAATGCCAAGTTCTAAAGTTAGTTAAAATGCTGTAAAAAAGAGAATGGAGCAGTAAAATTGGAGTTCCTCCATGAAGCAAGTTGCACTTGCCTAGACCTCTCTCTTCTCTCTCTGGTAGGTAAGAAGTAAATGAGGAAGAAGAAGATGATAAATGAAGAGAGAGAATGAAGAGGGCTAATAAATACAAATGGTGGTGGTAGGTAGGGGGTTCACCCCTTGGTTCATGATGAACCAAGAGCAATCCCAAACCGAACCAAGCCAACCCAAACCAAGAATAAACCAAGCCCAGGGAGAAAATTAAGCAAGGAAATCATGCAATTCTGGAATAAATACGTACACGTTTTCCAAAAATACGTAATACGAACCACAGGCATTATAACTCTACCCACCTTAAAAGAATTCCGTCCTCGGAATTTAATCAAGAGGCTAGAGGAGCAATGACAAGCTACATTAATCACATGCAAGCTATAACTAGGCAGACAATCACTCATTCAAGCAAGGAATCGAAGGCATGAGGCATAAAAAAGACATTATACCTCACGAGTCAAATAGGTCGGGATATCGCGATCGGATATCATCCTCACGCTCCCACGTTGACTCACCCAAAGAGTGATGACCCCAAGCAACTCGGACTAACTTGATAGTCTTGTTCTTGAGGATCTTCTCTCTCCGGTCCAATATAGACACGGGCCTCTCCTCATACGAAAGGTTGGTACCAACAACCAATTCTGAATGATCCAGGATGTGGCTCGGGTTCGGAATATACCGTCGTAATTGGGATACATAGAACACGTCATGCACCTCTCTTAGCGACGACGGAAGAGCGAGACGATATGACACATCTCCTACTCGCTCCAGAATGTCGAACGGTCCTATATACCTAGGACTAAGCTTTCCCCGTACGCCGAAGCGAATGATGCCACGGTTAGGCGAAATCCTCAGGAATACATGATCGCTGACCGAAAACTCTAAAGGGCGCCGATGAGAATCGGCCCAATGGCGCTGACGATCTTGGGCAACTCGAAGATGATCCCTGACTCTTCTGATCACTTCAACTGTCTGAGCGATCATTTTTGGACCGAGCATCTGTCTCTCTCCGACATCGTCCCAGGCTAGCGGGGATCTGCACTTCCTTCCATAAAGTGGCTCGAACGGTGCCATCTGGATACTGGCCTGGAAACTGTTGTTGTACGAGAATTCCACCAGGTGCAAGTGATCTTCCCATGAACCACCGAAGTCAAGTGTACAGGACCGTAACATGTCTTCAAGAGTCTGGATCGTGCGCTCCGACTGGCCATCTGTCTGCAGGTGATATGCTGAACTGAATTGGAGATGAGTTCCCAAACTCTCCTGCAAGCTACGCCAAAAGTGCGACGTAAATCTTGAATCCCGGTCTGAGGTGATACTGACTAGCACACCGTGCAATCTGACGATCTGTCTAAGATACATCTCCGCTAACTGAGCCGTCGACTGACCAACTCTGAATGGAAGAAAGTGAGCCACCTTCGTGAGCCGATCAACTATAACCCAGATAGCATCTCTACCAGCTGGGGATCTAGGCAATCCGGTCACAAAATCTATGGTCACATGCTCCCACTTTCATTCTGGAATCGGCAAGGGCTGAAGAAGTCCAGCCGGTCTCTGATGTTCGGCCTTAACTTGTTGGCAAACCAAACACCGAGAGACAAACCGAGCTATCTCCCGCTTCATGCCATTCTACCAGAAATGCTGCCGGATATCACGGTACATCTTCGTACTGCCAGGATGGATGGAATACTGAGAACTGTGCGCTTCCGACATGATCTCCTGCCGGATATCTCCGCTGGGTACACAAAGACGCTTACCATGTCGAAATGTACCATCCTCATGAATGCACAACTCTGGCCTTCGTCCTGCCTCACACTCTGCTCTGAGTCGCTGAAGCTTGGAATCTGTTGATTGTGCCATCCGGATCCTCTCGACTATAGTGGACTGAACTTGCATACTGGCCATCAAGGCCACACTGGAAGGGAGAACAACTTCAATACCCATCTTCTGAAGATCTGCTAACAGCTCTGGTTGCGCTGTTAGAAAATAAACTCCTGCTCAATGCATCTGCAACGACGTTGGCCTTCCCAGGATGATACTGCAGGTTGACATCATAATCCACAAGTAGCTCTAGCCATCTCCTCTGACGCAGGTTAAGATCCTTCTGGGTGAAAACATACTTCAGGCTCTTGTGGTCGGTGAAAATCTCCACCCTGTCTCCATACAAGTAGTGCCTCCACAACTTAAGTGCAAACACCACTGCTGCCAGCTCCAAGTCATGGGTTGGGTAATTCCTCTCATGATCACGAAGTTGTCATGATGCATAAGCTATTACCTTTCCATGCTGCATCAGAACACATCCTAAACCTCTGCCTGAAGCATCACAGTACACTGAAAATCCTCCGGTCCCATCTAGAAGCGTGAGAATAGGAGCTGTTATCAGACCTCGCTTCAACAGTTCAAAAGAACTCTGGCACTCTGCTTTCCAAGCAAACTGCGCATCCTTGCGGGTCAACTGGGTCAATGGCGCTGAAATCCGAGCAAAATCTGAAACAAATTGCCGATAATAGCCGACCAATCCAAGGAAACTACGAACTTCTGCAACTGTGCTGGGCACTGGCCATGACTCAATAGCCACAATCTTCTGGGGATCTACTTCTACTCCTCCTCGAGTGATGATATGACCCAAGTACGAAATACAATCGAGCCAGAACTCGCATTTACTGAACTTGGCATATAACTGGTGCTCCCTGTGAGTCTGAAGAACCACACGGAGATGCTGCTCATGCTCCGCTTCACTCCTTCTATAAACCAGGATGTCATCTAGAAATACAACCACAAACTGATCTAAGTAGGGCATGAAAATACGGTTCATGAGATCCATGAATACTGCCGGCGCATTGGTTGCTCCAAATGGCATCACAAGGAACTCCCAATGCCCATATCTCGATCTAAAAGCTGTCTTCGGGACGTTCTGCTCTCTGACTCTGATCTGATGATAACCTGAGCGCAAATCAATCTTCGAGAATACTGATGCCCCTTTGAGTTGATCAAACAAGTCATCTATCCTCGGAAGAGGGTATCTGTTCTTGATTGTCACTGAGTTCAAGGTACGATAATCAACACATAACCTGGACGTACCATCCTTCTTTTTCACAAGAAGCATCGGGGCTCCCCAAGGCGATCCACTAGCACGAATGAATTCCTTGGTCCTAAGTTCTTCAATCATCTTGTACAATATCTCCAATTCTGACGGCGCCATCCTGTAGACTCTCTCTGATACTGGGGCTATCCCGAGAATCAAGTCTATGGTGAACTCGATCTCCCGCTCTGGCGGCATACCTGGAAGCTCTTCTGGGAAAACATCTGGGAACTCATCCACTATCCTAGGCAACTGAACTGCTGCTACTGCCATCCGCAATATCGGGGGAGAAGACTCAACTTCGCCTCGGGAGAAGAAAAACTCCGGCTCGCCTGGAATGCTAAAAACAACCCTACCAATATGGCAGTCTATCTTAGCATACTGGTTCCTCAACCAATCCATCCCTAGGACCACATCATAATCGGCCATCGGGAACTCTATCAATCTAGCGGGGAACTCTCTACCGCTAACTACGATCCGACACGAGGAAAACACTCTATCGACTTCCACAAGTCCGTTATCAGTAAGTATATTGAGCCTTACAGATAATGACTCGGGCTCCAATCCTATCTGTGTCACGAATCGTGCAGACATAAAAGAATACGATGCACCAGAATCAAATAAAGCTGAAGCTGGAAAGGAATTGACGAGAATAGTACCTGCCACTACCTCTTCTGGTGCTAATCCTTCCTCTGCGGTCATCACCATAGCCTGACCATGCCCTCGGGGTGCTGGTCCCCTCTGCTGAAATCCTCGCTGCCTATTCTGACTCTGGGCTTGGGCTTGTGCATACTGCTGGGGGTTCTGCTGCTGGAATACTTGGGTCTGAGGCGGCAAGGGCCTCGGCAATGGATACTGCTGCTGCTGCTGGACTAGAATTGGGGCTGGTCCTCTCACCGAAGAGCTAGAAAGGTTGGACGATGATGAACCACCCCTATTCGGGCAGGATCCAACCCTATGGTCTGGTGCTCCACAAGCCAGGCACAATCCCTGCGCCCTGCGACATTCTGCTACCACATGGCCTGGCTTCCCACAATGAGAACATCCCACTGCGGAAGACTGCTTCTGCTTCTGCTGCTGAGGGTGCGTCGGGGTAGAATGCTGAACCGACGTTACTGAGGCCGCCCGCCTCGGAGCTCCAGTAGTCAAGGCCCTGGCTGCCGGGGCTGGTGCTGAAGACTGATTCATCTGGCCGTGAGATCTCTTCCGACCTCCGGCCCTATCCACAATCCTCTGGGAGTTATACTCATGCCTCCTAGCTGCTCTCAAGACTGCATCAAAAGTCTGATGCTCAAACTGCTCGACTGCCAACAAGATCTCCAGGTGAAGTCCCTGCTGGAATCGCTGGGCTCTATCATACTCGGTTGCTACCAAAGTGGGAGCAAACCGACTAAGTCTGGAAAACTCGGCCGCATATCCGTCGACCGTCCTGCCTCCTTGCTTCAGATTGGTAAACCTCGTCTGCAGATCATACCGAGCCACGGCATCGAAATACTTGGTCTGGAATCTCTCTCTGAATAATGCCCAAGCAATGGGTGCTGCTAATCCAACAGCCTGCGCTGCCCACCAGCTGCGGGCAAGATCTAACAACTGTAGGCGCACAACGGCCACCTTCTCGTTCTCTGGGGTCCTGTCTGCTTCTAGAATCACCTCTGTGTCCTGAAGCCATGCATCTGCAGCGATAGCATCTTCACTACCGTCAAAGAACGGAGGGTTCAAGCGCTTGAAGCTGTTGGCCACGCTGTTCCCTGGATGACCGCCTCTGGTCAAAGCATCCGCCACTGCCTGTTGCAAGGCATCTCCACGACGATCTTGAGAAGCTATCAAGGTCCTGACGAGTCCTACTAAAGTGCCATCATCAGGCTCGGCAGGCTGAACTGGCTGGACTGGTGGCTCTTCTCCAATAGGCTCGACTCTGGAGGCTACTCCGGAGTGCTGGGCTTGATCTCCAGGTTGCTGTTGGTCCATGGGAGGTGCTCCGCCTTGCTGATCGGTAAGACCACGAACAATGCCGCTGAAGAAAACGACATAGGGAACAATAAGGAAGGACCATGACAGATCAACGATACAAGCATATGATCGGGACAAGAATCCAGGAATTCAGATAATACGAGTAGAGATCAAAGGCGAATACTGATTGAGACATCTATCCGGTAAATCCTCACATATCTTGATTTACAAGACCTACATGGGCCACCACTTAAACCATGTCACGCCCCAGAACCAGAATACTGGAGAGCGGGGGCAGACATAGCCAGCTACGTATATAGAAGTGCAATCCACCTCGCTATACGGTCACGGCTGTCTAGGATACATGAGGGTTTATCTACAAGCCAGCAGTCTCTTAAGGTCATGAACAGCCTATTGTCTCAATCACAAGCAAGTAAGTAAAAGTTACAAGATGTATGATCATTAAATATACAATAGTAAGGCGTCCCAAACATTACATATTCAGCTGATCATGAAGCTAGTCGTTACAAAATGTTAGGACTAGCAAGAGTTTAGTCATACATGATCAACCCTAGGATCCGTCAATCACGTTACAGCCCGTAGGCAGAAAGTAAGTAAAGTGCAATCGAGTTAAACAGGTGCTCGTCGGCTAAACGCCTCAAAAGAATATTTTTACAATAAAGTGGGAGATCAAAAATAAACCCACTCGTTGCCAGGGTTCCGTCTAGTGGCCACCATCTGGCTGGAAGGTCGGTAGATCCTCTGGAGCTGCTCCGAAATCTGGCCACACAAAACCAGCTGGGTCAGACCCCAGAAAGAGCAAGTGCCACAAAGGAAGCTTCACTTAGGAACTAAAACCAGCAATCAACACAAGAGTATAAATAAAGTAAGAGCTGGGAATAAAAAAAATACATCAGGATGATATACGACGAGATACCATAGAACTATTCAGATAACCAGGTTACAACCCGTAAACCAAACAAGGACCGGGGTTGTAACCCTTCGTCTGAACATAACTTGGAATTCTCACCATTTATTGGTAAAATAAATACAGGCATTCTGGTCATTCAATAATCTGGAACAGGATTAGGGCAAGACTAGACTGGTTAGACTCCATGCAATCACTTCACGGCCAAGCAAGAATTACGGCTTGATACTTTTAACTAACTAGGGTTGTCACAGGCCTAATTACTAACAAGATGCAGTGAGATTATTCCACAGCCACAAGCCCTGCAGACCATCCAGGTTACCCGGGTTAAAGATTTAGAGTTGAATTCAGGTGGGTACATCGTCCAGGAAACGAATGTACCCTTAGGTAGCTTGAAGGGTGCAACACATGATAGTGTGCTGGAAATGTGCCCTACTAGATGGCAGGCTACAGATCCCAAGGCGTGCCCAGGTAACGGGATTGCCTGTAGCTGGGAAATCTCGTCATGACTAATGTATTAATCTAGTTATTAGCCTTAGTCCATTTTAGTAGGTACTCCTGACCGTGGTACTCAGGAGTCCCCTCCTAGACATGATGCAAGACAGGACTGGATTATTTGTACAAGCACAATCGTCCACGGTGTCCGGATTAATTATACAGGTCATGTCATGTCAGGTAGCCGTCGCAACAGCTGTTCAAGATAATCATATCAGGTGTACTTGTCAGGAGTACGCCACGACGGGCCACTATCAGGTCATATCAGGTTTACTCGTCAAGAGTGCACCACTACGGGTCACTATCGTGTCATGCTCAGGTATCATTAAACATATTAAATAAATCCATGATTTTCAAGTTCATGACAAAAGGCGTATGGATATAAAATGGACGTAAAATATCTAATAAAATATCAATATTCAGGGCTATAGAAGAGCCATACGGCTAAAGCATATGCGGTCAGGAAAGGGTAAGACTCATGCGGCCCAATTAGAAGAGCGCATGCGGCCAGGGTCACTGGATCCCATGCGACCAAGACAAGGGGGCGCATGCGACTGGAAGGGAGCAAGGGCGCATGCGGCCAAGGGGACGAGGACGCATGCGGCTGAGGTTGTACATGGTCCTATGTGGCTGAGATCAATCGAATCCATAGAACGCATGGTTCAAAAACCCCTGCGGCTGGAATCAATTGGATCCATGCGGCCCGATTAATTGAGTCCATGCAGCTCAGGTCGATCGAGTCCATGCGGCTCAATCAATCGAGTCCATGCGGCTCAATCAATCGAGTCCATGCGGCTCAGGTCGATCGAGTCCATACGGCTCAATCAATCGAGTCCATGCGGCTCAATCAATCGAGTCCATGCGGCGCAGGTAGGAGCGGAGCTTATGCGGAAGCGGGGTCACGCGCCTATGCGACTGCGACTCAAGTGGGGGGGGCTCATGCGGCTAAGATAATCTATGCGGCTCAGAAGAGTACAAGGAGAAAAGTCCATACGGCTCAGGGGACACTTGCCGCATGAAATGTTCATGCGATCAAGTCGAGTATTGTTCTTCTTCTCCAATTTCTGAGAAAAAGAACACCATGAGAGCCAAGTCCTCAAGCTCCATAACTCCATCATCCGGAACCCAAATCCGAACTTCCACAGGTCAAAATGGGGTAGAACGAGATTCTCTACAACATGGAACCATCAAAACTCAAAAATAACCAGATTAAGTAGATCAAAACCCAAGAAATCTGAAAATGAAGTAAATATAGATCTACAAGAATCTAACCATGGAAAGTGAAAATGCCAAGTTCTAAAGTTAGTTAAAATACTGTAAAGAAGAGAATGGAGCAGTAAAATTGGAGTTCCTCCATGAAGCAAGTTGCACTTGCCTAGACCTCTCTCTCCTCTCTCTGGTAGGTAAGAAGTAAATGAGGAAGAAGAAGATGATAAATGAAGAGAGAGAATGAAGAGGGCTAATAAATACAAATGGTGGTTGTAGGTAGGGGGTTCACCCCTTGGTTCATGATGAACCAAGAGCAATCCCACCGAACCAAGCCAACCCAAACCAAGAATAAACCAAGCCCAGGGAGAAAATTAAGCAAGGAAATCATGCAATTCTGGAATAAATACGTACACGTTTTCCAAAAATACGTAATACGAACCACAGGCATTACAACTCTACCCACCTTAAAAGAATTCCGTCCTCGGAATTTAATCAAGAGACTAGAGGAGCAATGACAAGCTACATTAATCACATGCAAGCTATAACTAGGCAGACAATCACTCATTCAAGCAAGGAATCGAAGGCATGAGGCATAAGAAAGACATTATACCTCACGAGTCAAATAGGTCGGGATATCGCGATCGGATATCATCCTCACGCTCCCACGTTGACTCACCCAAAGAGTGATGACCCCAAGCAACTCGGACTAACTTGATAGTCTTGTTCTTGAGGATCTTCTCTCTCCGGTCCAATATAGACACGGGCCTCTCCTCATACGAAAGGTTGGTACCAACAACCAATTCCGAATGATCCAGGATGTGGCTCGGGTCCGGAATATACCGTCGTAATTGGGATACATGGAACACGTCATGCACCTCTCTTAGCGACGGCGGAAGAGCGAGACGATAGGACACATCTCCTACTCGCTCCAGAATGTCGAACGGTCCTATATACCTAGGACTAAGCTTTCCCCGTACGCCGAAGCGAATGACGCCACGGTTAGGCGAAATCCTCAGGAATACATGATCGCTGACCGAAAACTCTAAAGGGCGCCGATGAGAATCGGCCCAATGGCGCTGACGATCTTGGGCAACTCGAAGATGATCCCTGACTCTTCTGATCACTTCAACTGTCTGAGCGATCATTTTTGGACCGAGCATCTGTCTCTCTCCGACATCGTCCCAGGCTAGCGGGGATCTGCACTTCCTTCCATAAAGTGCCTCGAACGGTGCCATCTGGATACTGGCCTGGAAACTATTGTTGTACGAGAATTTCACCAGGTGCAAGTGATCTTCCCATGAACCACCGAAGTCAAGTGTACAGGACCGCAACATGTCTTCAAGAGTCTGGATCGTGCGCTCCGACTGGCCATCTGTCTGCGGGTGATATGCTGAACTGAACTGGAGATGAGTTCCCAAACTCTTCTGCAAGCTACGCCAAAAGTGCGACGTAAATCTTGAATCCCGGTCTGAGGTGATACTGACTGGCACACCGTGCAATCTGACGATCTGTCTAAGATATATCTCCGCTAACTGAGCCGTCGACTGACCAACTCTGAATGGAAGAAAGTGAGCCACCTTCGTGAGCCGATCAACTATAACCCAGATAGCATCTCTACCAGCTGGGGATCTAGGCAATCCGGTCACAAAATCCATGGTCACATGCTCCCACTTCCATTCTGGAATCGGCAAGGGCTGAAGAAGTCCATCCGGTCTCTGATGTTCGGCCTTAACTTGTTGGCAAACCAAACACCGAGAGACAAACCGAGCTATCTCCCGCTTCATGCCATTCTACCAGAAATGCTGCCGGATATCACGGTACATCTTCGTACTGCCAGGATGGATGGAATACTGAGAACTGTGCGCTTCCGACATGATCTCCTGCCGGATATCTCCGCTGGGTACACAAAGACGCTTACCATGTCGAAGTGTACCATCCTCATGAATGCACAACTCTGGCCTTCGTCCTGCCTCATACTCTGCTCTGAGTCGCTGAAGCTTGGAATCTGTTGACTGTGCCATCCGGATCCTCTCGACTATAGTGGACTGAACTTGCATACTGGCCATCAAGGCCACACTGGAAGGGAGAACAACTTCAATACCCATCTTCTGAAGATCTGCTAACAGCTCTGGTTGTGCTGTTAGAAAATAAACTCCTGCTCAATGCATCTGCAACGACGTTGGCCTTCCCAGGATGATACTGCAGGTTGACATCATAATCCACAAGTAGCTCTAGCCATCTCCTCTGACGCAGGTTAAGATCCTTCTGGGTGAAAACATACTTCAGGCTCTTGTGGTCGGTGAAAATCTCCACCCTGTCTCCATACAAGTAGTGCCTCTACAACTTAAGTGCAAACACCACTGCTGCCAGCTCCAAGTCATGGGTTGGGTAATTCCTCTCATGATCACGAAGTTGTCGTGATGCATAAGCTATTACCTTTCCATGCTGCATCAGAACACATCCTAAACCTCTGCCTGAAGCATCACAGTATACTGAAAATCCTCCGGTCCCATCTGGAAGCGTGAGAATAGGAGCTGTTATCAGGCCTCGCTTCAACTGTTCAAAAGAACTCTGGCACTCTGGTTTCCAAGCAAACTGCGCATCCTTGCGGGTCAACTGGGTCAATGGCGCTGAAATCCGAGCAAAATCTGAAACAAATTGCCGATAATAGCCGGCCAATCCAAGGAAACTACGAACTTCTGCAACTGTGCTGGGCACTGGCCATGACTCAATAGCCACAATCTTCTGGGGATCCACTTCTACTCCTCCTCGAGTGATGATATGACCCAAGTACGAAATACGATCGAGCCAGAACTCGCATTTACTGAACTTGGCATATAACTGGTGCTCCCTGTGAGTCTGAAGAACCACACGGAGATGCTGCTCATGCTCCGCTTCACTCCTTCTATAAACCAGGATGTCATCTAGAAATACAACCACAAACTGATCTAAGTAGGGCATGAAAATACGGTTCATGAGATCCATGAATACTGCCGGCGCATTGGTTGCTCCAAATGGCATCACAAGGAACTCCCAATGCCCATATCTCGATCTAAAAGTTGTCTTCGGGAAGTCCTGCTCTCTGACTCTGATCTGATGATAACCTGAGCGCAAATCAATCTTCGAGAATACTGATGCCCATTTGAGTTGATCAAACAAGTCATCTATCCTCGGAAGAGGGTATCTGTTCTTGATTGTCACTGAGTTCAAGGTACGATAATCAACACATAACCTGGACGTACCATCCTTCTTTTTCACAAGAAGCATCGGGGCTCCCCAAGGCGATCCACTAGTACGAATGAATCCCTTGGTCCTAAATTCTTCAATCATCTTGTACAATATCTCCAATTCTGACGGCGCCATCCTGTAGACTCTCTCTGATACTGGGGCTGTCCCGGGAATCAAGTCTATGGTGAACTCGATCTCCCGCTCTGGCGGCATACCTGGAAGCTCTTCTGGGAAAACATCTGGGAACTCATCCACTATCCTAGGCAACTGAACTGCTACTACTGCCATCCGCAATATCGGGGGAGAAGACTCAACTTCGCCTCGGGAGAAGGAAAACTCCGGCTCGCCTGGAATGCTAAAAACAACCCTACCAATATGGCAGTCTATCTTAGCATACTGGTTCCTCAACCAATCCATCCCTAGGACCACATCATAATCGGCCATCGGGAACTCTATCAATCTAGCGGAGAACTCTCTACCGCTAACTACGATCCGACACGAGGAAAACACTCTATCGACTCCCACAAGTCCGTTATCAGTAAGTATATTGAGCCTTACTGATAATGACTCGGGCTCCAATCCTATCTGTGTCACGAATCGTGCAGACATAAAAGAATACGATGCACCAGAATCAAATAAAGCTGAAGCTGGAAAGGAATTGACGAGAATAGTACCTGCCACTACCTCTTCTGGTGCTAATCCTTTCTCTGCGGTCATCACCATAGCCTGACCATGCCCTCGGGGTGCTGGTCCCCTCTGCTGAAATCCTCGCTGCCTATTCTGACTCTGGGCTTGGGCTTGTGCATACTGCTGGGGGTTCTGCTGCTGGAATACTTGGGTCTGAGGCGGCAAGGGCCTCGGCAATGGATACTGCTGCTGCTGCTGGACTGGAACTGGGGCTGGTCCCCTCACCGAAGAGCTAGAAAGGTTGGACGATGATGAACCACCCCTATTCGGACAGGATCCAACCCTATGGTCTGGTGCTCCACAAGCCAGGCACAATCCCTGCGCCCTGCGACATTCTGCTACCACATGGCCTGGCTTCCCACAATAAGAACATCCTACTGCGGAAGACTGCTTCTGCTTCTGCTGCTGAGGGTGCGTCGGGGTGGAATGCTGAACCGACGTTACTGTGGCCGCCCTCCTCGGAGCTCCAATTGTCAAGGTCCTGGCTGCCGGGGCTAGTGCTGAAGACTGATTCATCTGGCCGTGAGATCTCTTCCGACCTCCGGCCCTATCCACAATCCTCTGGGAGGTATACTCATGCCTCCTAGCTGCTCTCAAGACTGCATCAAAAGTCTGATGCTCAAACTGCTCGATTGCCAACAAGATCTCCAGGTGAAGTCCCTGCTGGAATCGCTGGGCTCTATCATACTCGGTTGCCACCAAAGTGGGAGCAAACCGACTAAGTCTGGAAAACTCGACCGCATATCCGTCGACCGTCCTGCCTCCTTGCTTCAGATTGGTAAACCTCGTCTGCAGATCATGCCGAGCCACGCCATCGAAATACTTGGTCTGGAATCTCTCTCTGAATAATGCCCAAGCAATGGGTGCTGCTAATCCAACAGCCTGCGCTGCCCACCAGCTGCGGGCAAGATCTAACAACTGTAGGCGCACAACGGCCACCTTTTCGTTCTCTGGGGTCCTGTCTGCTTCTAGAATCACCTCTGTGTCCTGAAGCCATACATCTGTGGCGATAGCATCTTCACTACCGTCAAAGAACGGAGGTTTCAAGCGCTTGAAGCTGTTGGCCGCGCTGTTCCCTGGATGACCGCCTCTGGTCAAAGAATCCGCCACTGCCTGTTGCAAGGCATCTCCACGACGATCTTGAGAAGCTATCAAGGTCCTGACGAGTCCTACTAAAGTGCCATCATCAGGCTCGGCAGGCTAAACTGGCTGGACTGGTGGCTCTTCTCCAATAGGCTCGACTCTGGAGGCTACTCCGGAGTGCTGGGCTTGATCTCCAGGTTGCTGTTGGTCCATGGGAGGTGCTCCGCCTTGCTGATCGGTAGGACCACGAACAATGCCGCTGAAGAAAACGACATAGGGAACAATAAGGAAGGACCAGGACAGATCAACGATACAAGCATATGATCGGGACAAGAATCCAGGAATTCAGATGATACGAGTAGAGATCAAAGGCGAATACTGATTGAGACATCTATCCGGTAAACCCTCACATATCTTGATTTACAAGACCTACATGGGCCACCACTTAAACCATGTCACGCCCCAGAACCAGAATACTGGAGAGCGGGGACAGACATAGCCAGCTACGTATATAGAAGTGTAATCCACCTCGCTATACGGTCACGGCTGTCTAGGATACATGAGGGTTTATCTACAAGCCAGCAGTCTCTTAAGGTCATGAACAGCCTATTGTCTCAATCACAAGCAAGTAAGTAAAAGTTACAAGATGTATGATCATTAAATATACAATAGTAAGGCGTCCCAAACATTAGATATTCAGCTGATCATGAAGCTAGTCGTTACAAAATGTTAGGACTAGCAAGAGTTTAGTCATACATGATCAACCCTAGGATCCGTCAATCATGTTACAGCCCGTAGGCAGACAGTAAGTAAAGTGCAATCGAGTTAAACAGGTGCTCGTCGGCTAAACGCCTCAAAAGAATATTTTTACAATAAAGTGGGAGATCAAAAATAAACCCACTCGTTGCCAGGGTTCCGTCTAGTGGCCACCATCTGGCTGGAAGGTCGGTAGATCCTCTGGAGCTGCTCCGAAATCTGGCCACACAAAACCAGCTGGGTCAGACCCCAGAAAGAACAAGTGCCACAAAGGAAGCTTCACTTAGGAACTAAAACCAGCAATCAACACAAGAGTATAAATAAAGTAAGAGCCGGGAATAAAAAAATACATCAGGATGATATACGACGAGATACCATGGAACTATTCAGATAACCAGGTTACAACCCGTAAACCAAACAAGGACCGGGGTTGTAACCCTTCGTCTGAACAGAACTTGGAATTCTCACCATTTATCGGTAAAATAAATACAAGCATTCTGGTCATTCAATAATCTGGAACAGGATTAGGGCAAGACTAGACTGGTTAGACTCCATCCAATCACTTCACGGCCAAGCAAGAATTACGGCTTGATACTTTTAACTAACTAGGGTTGTCACAAGCCTAATTACTAACAAGATGCAGTGAGATTATTCCACAGCCACAAGCCCTGCAGACCATCCAGGTTACCCGGGTTAAAGATTTAGAGTTGAATTCAGGTGGGTACATCGTCCAGGAAACGAATGTACCCTTAGGTAGCTTGAAGGGTACAACACATGACAGTGTGCTGGAAATGTGCCCTACTCGATGGCAGGCTACAGATCCCAAGGCGTGCCCAGGTAACGGGATTGCCTGTAGCTGGGAAATCTCGTCATGACTAATGTATTAATCTAGTTATTAGCCTTAGTCCATTTTAGTAGGTACTCCTGACCGTGGTACTCAGGAGTCCCCTCCTAGACATGATGCAAGACAGGACTGGATTATTTGTACAAGCACAATCGCCCACAGTGTCCGGATTAATTATACAGGTCATGTCATGTCAGGTAGCCGTCGCAATAGCTGTTCAAGATAATCATATCAGGTGTACTTGTCAGGAGTGCGCCACGACGGGCCACTATCAGGTCATGTCAGGTTTACTCGTTAAGAGTGCACCACTACGGGTCACTATCGTGTCATGCTCGGGTATCATTAAACATATTAAATAAATCCATGATTTTTAAGTTCATGACAAAAGGCGTAAGGATATAAAATGGACGTAAAATATCTAATAAAATATCAATATTCAGGGCTATAGAAGAGCCATACGGCTAAAGCATATACGGTCAGGAAAGGGTAAGACTCATGCGGCCCAATTAGAAGAGCGCATGCGGCCAGGGTCACTGGATCCCATGCGGCCAAGACAAGGGGGCGCATGCGACTGGAAGGGAGCAAGGGCACATGCGGCCAAGGGGACGAGGACGCATGCGGCTGAGGTTGTACATGGCCCCATGCGGCTGAGATCAATCGAATCCATAGAGCGCATGGTTCAAAAACCCCTACGGCTGGAATCAATTGGATCCATGCGGCCCGATTAATTGAGTCCATGCGGCTCAGGTCGATCGAGTCCATGCGGCTCAATCAATCGAGTCCATGCGGCTCAATCAATCGAGTCCATGCGGCTCAGGTCGATCGAGTCCATGCGGCTCAATCAATCGAGTCCATGCGGCTAAATCAATCGAGTCCATACGGCTCAATCAATCGAGTCCATGTGGCGCAGGTAGGAGCGGAGCTTATGCGGAAGCGGGGTCACGCGCCTATGCGACTGCGACTCAAGTGGGGGGGCTCAGGCGGCTAAGATAATTTATGCGGCTCAGAAGAGTACAAGGGCGCATATGCGGCCAAGTGGGGAAAAGTCCATGCGGCTCAGGGAACACTTGTCGCATGAAATGTTCATGCGGTCAAGTCAAGTACTGTTCTTCTTCTCCAATTTCTGAGAAGAAGAACACCATGAGAGCCAAGTCCTCAAGCTCCATAACTCCATCATCCGGATCCCAAATCCGAACTTTCATAGGTCAAAATGGGGTAGAACGAGATTCTCTACAACATGGAACCATCAAAACTCGAAAATAATCAGATTAAGTAGATCAAAACCCAAGAAATCCGAAAATAAAGTAAATATAGATCTACAAGAATCTAGCCATGGAAAGTGAAAATTCCAAGTTCTAAAGTTAGTTAAAATGCTGTAAAGAAGAGAATGGAGCAGTAAAATTGGAGTTCCTCTATGAAGCAAGTTGCACTTGCCTAGACCTCTCTCTCCTCTCTCTGGTAGATAAGAAGTAAATGAGGAAGAAGAAGACGATAAATGAAGAGAGAGAATGAAGAGGGCTAATAAATACAAATGGTGGTGGTAGGTAGGGGGTTCACCCCTTGGTTCATGATGAACCAAGAGCAATCCCAAACCGAACCAAGCCAACCCAAACCAAGAATAAACCAAGCCCAGGGAGGAAATTAAGCAAGAAAATCATGCAATTCTGGAATAAATACGTACACGTATTCCAAAAATACGTAATACGAACCACAGGCATTACAATTACATTAATTACACCACTTAGCATGTATAATATATGAGGGAAAGATGTTGGGAAAGAAACGCGAAAACCTTTCCCCAAACTAGAGAGTACCTGCGAGAGAACCGAGCAATACAATGCACGAACCAAAACACCAAAACAAACCACGCAGACACAGAGAATTTTTGACGTGAAAAACCTTTGCGGGAAAAACCACGGGACGATCGGAGTCCAACCCTGAGAAGCCTTCACTAATGAAATAAAGGAGTACACCCTCTACAAACTTCTTCCGATCCAAATCGGATCCCCACAATACTTAGAAGCAAGAATAATGATTACAAGGCTACGAAGAACAAAGACGACGAGTAGAGATTACCCGAACACGATCCTCCTTCGAAAACGACCTTCAATCCTCCTTCTCTCCCAAAGTTGCAATGGCACTCTTGCCTCTTTTTCTCTCTCTTGTGTGTGTTACGTACGTGATTAGGGTTAGGAAAAACCATATGTAAACACCCTAATCCCGTAACAAAACCTGGACCGTAGGATACAATCCAACGGTGATCAAATCACCCTAAAAAATACTTCAGCCCGACAACACAGAGTTCTGCCCGAACTCTGTGTTTTTGTCACAGAACCTTTCTGGAACCAAGAGGCAGAGTTCGGCCAGAACTCTGCCTCCCCTGTTCCAGAATGTAATCTGGTGGCTCCCGAGCTTCTTCTTCATCTTCGAATGGCCTCGTCACCTCTCCGAGCTTCTCTGACACACAGACGGCGCTCGTCACACTCCGGGGTCTTCTCCACATAGGTTGGGAACCCCACCCACTCCAACAAAAGAATCACCAGAGATTCTAGCAGCCCTCTCTGCCATAATATGTAGATGATTAGAGTTATGGACATTTCATGACTAGAATTGATGAGATGTATCGCAGGTGATGACAGACCAGCTTCATCGAATCTAGATGACAAAAATGTTGGTATTTTTGCCTTTGGAACTAGAAAGATAGTCCCATATTGCTCACACCAAAAAGTGAGTATCTCAATATATAATTTTACTTGTGTTGAGATGTGCACATGGGGTGTGGTGGGGCACATGGGTGCCATTTGGGGGTATTTTTCTAGTAGGAAAAAGGATTAACTCCTCAATGAAGCATGTATGCTTTTTTGTCATGCTTATGAGATTATTCCTTTAGGATCTAAGCCCCGAAGGGGTTTAGCGACTTGGACTCGGGTTCGGATTCGGATTCGGACACAAAGTGATATTTTGTTGCGCTCATCTTATATGCAAGTCGTATGTGCTAGGTGCATGGGAGGAGGCATGTGTTGCTGCAGGGCTGCGTGCATGTGCTGCTTCGCGCATTCGGGACTGCGCGCCTGCACTGCTGAGCGGCTACGCACATAGGCACATGGGCGCATAAGCTGATGTGTTGTTGGGCGCATGGACATTGTTGGCGCATAATCTGGATGATTGGAAGATTTGAGCGGTTATGGAAAGATTGAGTAAATTATTCAGATCCCTCTTTTGTGGGATTTGAATTTAATTAAGTCAAATTCTATTATTCGCTCCTATCGTTTAGTAATCAGTTGCCGGCCAGGATTAGGGTTAGGGCTTCCACCAAACTCTATAAATCTCTCTTCGTGCCTCATTTGAAGTCTTACTCCAAAATTGAGAGATGAAGAGAGTTGTATGGCCGCTGCCTTCACAGTCCATAGGAGTTCGGCGAGTTCATACATGAGGTGACGGTGAGCATTCCAGAAGTACCCTCAGAACTTGCTGGTTCCTTGAAGAAGATCACGGTAGGGCGAATCTTGCTTTGAGCAACGGTGATTCTCATCACCCCAGCAGAGTTGTTTTCTTCCTTCCTTCTTCTTTTTTTCTTCTTCTTCACTGAGTGGCCTTTAGAAATTAGAAGAGCAAACTTGTTTGTAAGTTGTCTCCGAAATCCTACTTAATCAGACAGAGAGAAAATTTATTTGAAAGAGGTCTCTGCTTCTGATCGTTGCTAAATCAGAATTGAGAGCAAATTTATTTGCAAGAAGTCTTGATTTTTTTATCGTTCCTCCATCTAGATCTGTTTTGGGAATAACAATCTCAAAGCAAAGTATAGATCCGATGGAGAACAACCATGTAAACCTTCTTAACCCAAGTTTTAACAAACTTGAAAAGTTTGACGGGTGCATTACAACGTCTGGAAGAGAAAAGTCAGTCTTAATCTTCAACTTGTGAGCGTGGACTATGTGTTAACAGATCCTGAGCCTTTAATTCCAGAAGATGAAAATGTTCGGAGGGTCACTGAGGCCATTGCTATGCAGTCAAAGTGGAGGAGAGATAACCTCTGCAAGTTACTTATCTTGAACTCAATGAAGGACTCTCTGGCAGAGTCATACAGCAAGACGGTAAATGCCAATGACGTTTGGGATTCTATGGAGAATCTCTACAAGGTAGATGAGAACATGAACAAGATCTACGTAACCGAAAAGATCTGAAGGATGCGATTTGAGGACGACAAGACGATGTTGCCTCAAGTCAAAGAATTTCTCAAGTTACGTCAAAAACTGGCGGATGACGATATGCCCTTGGTCGATGCTTTGTTGTCGGGGGTATTGTCGCTAAGCTCCCACCTGGGTGGAGCAATTTCGTCGTGGACATGCAATGCAAGAAGATGGAGGTGGAGCTTGAGCGCCTCTTACATTGGATTCAAGTTGAAGACGAGTTGAGGGCTCTAACTCAAAGTGAACACCTTGTCCAAACAGATGGCCAAAGCCAACTTAGTGCAAGGAGGAAACTCTAAGGGGAAGCAGGCTCCCTACAATAAGAAGAAGAAGGACGTTCACTATCTGAAGGTGAAGTCGGCTCAGTTCAAGCCAAAGTCTAGGAACCATGAGGCTTGTTTCAACTGTGGCAAGCAAGGCCACTTCAAGAAGGACTACAAGGAAAAATCTAAACGGAAAGAGCAAGATGAGGCTAACTTTGTTACGATAATTACGCAAGTTCTCGACTAGTGTTGACATGGACTGGTAGATAGACACTGGGGCATCATGTCATGTTTGCTCTAAGGAGTGGTTCACCACATTCAAACCTGTTTCTAAGAAGGTTATGGTGGCGAACCAGACACAAGCTGAAGTTCTGGGGATCAGGACGGTGGTACTGAAACTGACTTCGGGGAAGTCGTTTATCATGTGCTGACCCAGAAAATTGCTCGTACTTGCATCGATTTCATCCGTATCGATCGTCCTTGCTGAGGCATGATGCCGTACGAGTCTGGAGTTGCATTCGTGCAAGGCAAGATGACATATTCTTAAAATAGTTGTCTCAAATTCAATACATAAGTAGCAAAAAAAGGTGAAGACACATTAGAGTCTGCAAAAGAGTCATTTTTTATTAATTTAGTAGCTAAAATACAAAGGCTCTGAATAGTCGACGTGAACATGTCAATTAGGTTTACAACACTCATGATCTCTCTTGCTCACAAAGGATTTCTTCGTTCCATACAACATATCTTTTATAGCATATACAATGACCCTCAGCCGAAACATCTTTATGATGCATGCCGAGCTCCAGTACAGTGGCACGCCTCGAAACGCTAAGGAACTCCATGCCTCAGTGCGTCCAAGCGAAGCTCCGTCACGAGCAAACTATTCCCTGAACCTACAACCAATCTAGTGGGAGATCAGTACTAATCATCTCGCGTACTAATGAGACCCACTCGCCTAAACCGGCACTAAGTAATTTAGTAATGCATGTATCTTATTATGTGGTCTTTCTATTATTGCCTTAGGGTCAGTTTTATGGCATAACTCAAAGCATAAAAACATGTATTCGATTCTCAATAACATTGAAACATAAATGTATCAAGTACTGTGTCCCTGCAACAGACACTGTTAGCCATATAATATTTATGAACATAGTGGTCGTGCACATCTCCGTCTCCAATCGCCAAGTCTGCAAATCGATAACAATTCACATAACCAACCAACTACTTTAACATATTCATAAGGGTGGCAGGATCTGCGCCTGTACCCAATTCTAATCTCAGTCCACCGGCCCTATCTATATGAAAGGTCATGACATATCGAGCCATAATGGACTGTATCTCAACTTAAGTCAGTGATCGCTCCCCGTATGGGTTGCTAGTTCTGTATTCGAAGGATCCCAAACTTACTAGTATTGTGGCTTATCACATAAGTGGCCGGTCGCAATCTGTTATAATGAAGTGCACCACAAATACCAATCTTAATTCCTTACTAGGCCGAACGGTCCCGGTGTCCCGACCGTAACTTGTTCGAGGGATACCAAAACCCGTGCACAGGTTATCCAAGTCCATTGACCATGCAATAGGTGCAAAAGTTAAGAAGTTATCACAATCTCAAATACCTTCTCAAGTCCAACACATAAACTATACAAACTCGAGTTATCATCTATCTATCTCAAGTTCCATTGACACTATACCCCAACACATCCGTATTGATACACGATGCCCCAACGGCGTAGGTCCGAATATCTTTATACTACATAACATGTTCCATTCATAAGTTATTTGTATAACAGTAGTTCTGTGGCATCTGTGCCATAACTGTATATTTCGATGCACAAAGTATACCTTTCAATGTCACAACAGTTTCGTGGCATTGTACCACAACTTGTCTAATTCGCTTACTAAGTCAGACACATAGTCCTCGTACACAGATGCATGCTTAATGCCATATTCAATGTTCTAGGCCAAGTGTTCAATGTTCTTTGAGTCGTGCACTTGATGCACGTCTCGATATTGCCTTTCAATGTTCTACCATCAATATCCTATTATGACCCGTGCGCTTGATGTACGTCGTCTCAATTGTTCAATGTTAAATATTTTATCTTAGTGTTCAACGCACATAACGACTTTATACTCATTTGAACCACGCCCGTGGACTCCTCGAGGATATCACGCATATAAGGTACATTTTATTAGGCATGAAGGAATAGGGAAGAAGGGTCTGAACTCGCCCACCTTAAGCCAATATGTCCATCGCTTCGTCGAGCCGATGCGTCCCGACACCTTAACTTCATTGCACGATCATCTCGTCCAAGCTAACCATGCAAACACTTCATGCTCCTTCGCACTCATCGACTGATTCGATCTATCGCCTATGCCTCAGCTCGTTGCTAGGGATTTCACACGATATCTACACATAAAACCAACTCCATCAATAATTCTTCAAATTATTATTGTACCTTCTCGAATCAAACTCATACCTTATCGCATTGATCGACTCAACATAATGCACCGTGCCATACGGGACATTACATCGCTGACGCTTCAGGATGTGAAGCATGTACCAGTGATAGCTAAGAACCTGGTCTCGAAAAGTATGCTCTGCAACGCAGGCTTGAGGATGGACATTAACGCTGGACAAGTGGTTATGTCGTATAAAAAATATACTTCGGAAAGACATTTTGTATCGAAGGGATATTCAAACTTCAACTTGTAACTCTAATAGAGATAATAAATGCAATCTCTTTTTCTGGTTATTCTCTTGAGTTACGGCATAATAGACTAGGACATGTTCATTATAAAAGAATAAACAAAATATCTAGTTTAGGGCTTATCTCCAAATGTAGGGGGTTAAGGAGGTGGAGAAGTGTGAGGTCTGTGCACAGACGAAGATCACTAGAAAACCCTTTAAACGGGTAAATCGAAGTAAAGATCTTCTGGAGTTGGTGCACTCGGATATCTGACTTCAAACAGTTCTCCACAAAGGCTGGGATGAAGTATTTCATTACCTTCATCGATGATTTCTCAAAGTATGCTTTCGTTTATCTGCTCAAGTATAAAAATGAAGCGTTCGAGAAATTTAAGGACTTCAAGGCTGAAGCCGAGCGTCAAATCGGACAACTCAAGAGACCCAAAAGTGATCAAGGTGGAGAGTATAGGTCTCATGAATTCGCATCGTTATGCAGAAAATATGAAATTGTCAACAAGACGACTGCTTTATACTCTCCTCAATCAAATGGTGTTATAGAAAGGAAGAACAGAACGTTAACAGAGATGATGAATTTAATTTTGTTAACTGGGGGTCTTCCAAATTGCTTCTGGGGCAAAGTTGTGCTTACGACTACTTTTATTCTGAATAGAGTGTCACACGCAACTTCCGATATCACTTCTCATGAACTTTGGTTCAAGGTCAGACCCAACATGAATGTCATTCGAGTACGGGAGGGTCTGGTGTACGTGAAGCTTCCAGATTTAAAGATTCAAAAGTTGAGTACGAGGACTACTAAGACAATCTTTTTGGGTTATGCTGAGAAGAATGATGTTCGGAGGTTTCTTGATATTGAGTCAAATCATATCATTGAATCTCGTGATGCAGAATTTCTTGAAGACAAATTTGCAAGGCACAAGAACATTGTTCTCGCGGACATTCCGGAGAATAGTGTGGGTGCAAAGAAGGCTGGCGCTCCTAACGAAGATGTAGTCTAAGAAAAGTTGCAGAAACAACGGTCGAATCAAAAACTTACAGAACTTGTGTGTAAGCGAGTGAGGAGACAGAAGGACTTGGGAGAAGATTTTGTCACCTATCGTGTGGAAGCAGATCTTCTTACCTATGATGAGGCGATAAAAACCAGAGATATTATCTTCTGGAAGGAGACTATTAATGATGAGTATGACTCGATAACCTCCAACAACACGTGGATGTTGGTCAATATACCTGAAGGAGCAAAATCAATCAGATGTAAATAGATCTTCAAGAAGAAGATGAAGGCCGCTAGAACTGTTGACAAGTTCAAGACAAGGCTGGTAGTCAAGGGATTTTTAAGAAGTATGAGATCGATTATTTTTACACATATACTCCAGTAGCAGGATGACGACCATCATGATGTTGATTGCTCTGAGTGCAATTCAAAAGCTGGTTATTCATCAGATGGATGTTAAAAACGCATTCCTGAATGGTGAGTTGACTGAAAAGATTTACATGTAACAGCCAGAAGGATTTGTCATCAAGGGCCTTAAAGAGAAAGTCTGCAAGTTGATGAAATCGTTATATGGTCTGAAGCAAGCTCCTAAGATGTGGCATGATAAGTTTAATAAAGTCATAAGATCAAACGGCTGCAGGGTCAACAAGACGGACAAGTGTGTGTACACAAAGTTCGTTGACGGGAGAGGAGTTGTCGTTTGTCTGTACGTGGACGATATGCTGATCTTGGGTACAAATTTAGCATGTGTCACAGAGACAAAGAAGTTCCTCACGTCTAAGTTCCACACTTCTCTACGCTTTAGTTGAGATGTATATCATATGATGCGGAATAGGATGCCTCATGACCCGAATGAGAAAAAGGGGAGTAGGGAGGCTCATTCTATACACTCATCCGCCTATGATATACACTCTATACACTCTTACTTATGCAAGTCTTTTGAGGTAATCAGCATTATACTAGATTTTCGAAAAAAATCTATAACTCTGATAGGCCCAAAAGACTTGGCATAAGTAAATTTAATTTTCAACACTTACTTAGCTACTACTAAGATATCTTATATATATCCTTCTAGGATACTCACTCTATACCAAGGTTCGCAATATCGACAAGGTTCTAAACGGCGGTAGGCGGGTGCACGGCGGAGAGAGTCCGCCTACCGCCTAGACACCGCCTAAGCGATCAATACCGATACTCATAGAAATAGTCCAATACCGACCCCCCTCTACTTCGTCGCTCTACTTCCCCTGCTTCTCAAGAAGGCCCCCTCTCTGACCTCCTCTACTTCCCTGCTTATCATTCGACTCTCTCAGCCTTCTATTCCGCATCATATGATATACATCTCAACAAAAGAGTAGAGAAATGTGAAAATATTAATATTAACCAAGGATCGGTATCGAAATCGGTATCACCATGAATCTCATGGCTTGTTCTACCGTCGCATAATATAAAACCAAATGTGTGAAGCAGAACTTCACATTAAAAATATTAGAAGGAAAAAATTTGCGATTGGTGGTAGGGCGAGCCAGAATCCTTTGAAAGTATTCTGGCTTGCCCTACCACCAATCAAAAAAAATTTCCTTCTAATATTGTGAATGTGAAGCTCTGCTTCACGTTTGATTTTATATTATGCTCTGGTAGAACAAGCCATGAGATTCATGGTGATACTGATTCCGATACCGATCCTTGGTTAATATTAGTATTTTTCATACTTCTCTACGCTTTAGTTGAGATGTATATCATATGATACGGAATAGGATACCTCATGACCCGAATGAGAAGAAGGGGAGTAGGGAGGCTTATTCTATACACTCATACGCCTACAATATACACTCTATACACTCTTACTTATGCAAGCCTTTTCAGCTAATCAGTATTATACTAGATTTCCGAAAAAATCTATAACTCTGATAGGCCCAAAAGACTTGGCATAAGTAAATTTAATTTTCAACACTTACCTAGCTACTACTAAGATATCTTATATATATCCTTTTAGGATACTCACTCTATACCAAGGTTCGCAGTATCGGCAAGGTTCTAAACGGCGGTAGGCGGGTGGGCGGTGGAGAGAGTTCGCCTACCGCCTAGACACCGCCTAAGCGATCAATACCGATACTCATAGAAATAGTCTGATACCGACTCCCCTCTACTTCGTCGCTCTACTTCCCCTGCTTCTCAAGAAGGCCCCTTCTCTGACCCCCTCCTCTACTTTCCTGCTTCTCATTTGACTCTCTCAGCCTCCTATTCCTCAGGGGGGATATGAAATAACCATAGTGGATGTATTGTTACTCTTGCTCCCATCAGGATAAATCTGACCCCTTCCCCTGTTCCCACCTACATATATCGGATATTTTAAGAAGTGAATGTCTTTCTTCGTAGTGGGGTCGGGGGAAAGAATGGAAAAGATGATCCGATACTCATAGACACTGTCTAGACACCGCCTAGACGCCTAAGCAATCAATACTGATACTCATAGAAATAGTCTGATACTGATACCGATACCGATCCCGATTCTTAAACTCGTAGGAACCCTTCCATAGGTGAAATTGACTCGAATTGACCCATAAGAACCCGAATTGAACCCTCATGACCCGAATTGAACCCTCATGACCCAATTTGAACCCATAGGAACCCTTCCATTGGTGTAATCGACTCTCTAATGCTAGATCTAGGTGTTAGAAACCTTTAATTTGGTAGATATAGGTTTTTACCATGATGAATGATAAATTTTATGCTCAGTTTGTGTTATTTACGAATTTTGACCATCAAGTGTTCGATACGTGTTCCCAAAGGAAATTTTTTGTCCAATTTGAGTTGTGATTGTGTTATTGTGTCCACAATTAGATATTGAGTGGTTGGGTCATGATACACCATGATGTGTTTTGGAGCGTATTTTGTGTCAATTTCTCAATATTACAATTTTATATAAATATATATTACAATTTCAAATATATATATATATATATATATATATATATATATATATATTACAATTGCATATATATTAGTGTGTATAGATGGTGTGTGTGTGAGTGTTGAGTGTGTGTGTGTGTATACATATTAGTGTGTGTGTGCATGCATGTGCATTGAGATTTGTAAGGGAGTTACTGCTGATTGGCTGCTAAACAACAGTGTATATATAGCTTATTGCAGCTTATTGTGAGTTACTAGTGTGTGTGTGTGTGTGTGTGTGTGTGTGTGTGTGTGTGTATATATATATATATATATATAGGGGATAGGGAGCCCGTCTTCCTCAATCGTTGGATCGAACGTGTGCACATACGGACCCGACGCAGCCCGTTCGACCCCACACAGTCCCTCCCCTCCCCCACCCCCCTCCTTCCCCCCCCCCCTTCGACCACCAAGACCCCCCGGCCCCCCTCCGCTCACCTACCCCCCTACCCCCCCACGACCTCCCCACCCGCCGACCCCCAACCTGAACCCCCACCCCCTCGCCGTCGACCCCCAACCGAACCCCCCTTCCGGTCGGGCCCCTACCCCCCCTCTCCTCCCCCTCGACCACCAATACCTCCCGGCCGACCTTGCGACCTCCCCACCCGCCGCCCCACCCTAACCCCCCCTCCTTTCCCGCTCCGACCACCAACACCCCCCCGGCCCCCCTCCCTCCGCTCCCCTACCCACCCCCCACCCTCGCGACCTCCCCACCCGCCGACCCCCCTCCCTCCGACCACCCTCCCTCCGCTCTCCTAACCCCCCCCCCCCGCAGCCACGATTCCCCCCGGCGGGGTGCACCCCCCCGACTCATGATAAGTAATGTAAAGTATGAAAGGATAACAATGTAATATCACTGACAAATACCTGAATCATGCAAGCAATATCGTAATCATCTGAAACTTCCAAGTGTCATAATCATCCGCCTTCCAGAACGGCTAACTAACTCCACACAATCACTAAACCAGAATTAATCATCAGGTCCTCAGGAAACATAGTAAGATACATAAAAATATGCCTATCTAGCAATTATTTTATGCATAAGAGCATAAACAGGCTATAAACATGAAAGAAGACGGAAACTGACAAGTGGATACTGACAGGTGGCTATGAACACGGATACAGGAACAACTACGTATAAATGAACTGTAAGAAGAATAAGTAAACAAGAGATCAATGGAATACCAAACCCTCACCCGAGTGTGGAGTCGCAGGTTAGTTCACGAAAAACACCCTCGCCCCGAGTGTGGACTCGCAGGTGCAAACAGATCAAGAAAAACACCCTCGTCCCGAGTGTGGACTCGCAGGTGCAACGGTCAACCCTCGCCCCGATTGTGGACTCGCAGGTTGTGGAAACGATACAAGAATAGCAGTTCAATTACACATACTTGTAGACACGACTCAGTCAAGATACATGTAACGACACGGTACAACTCAGTCATGACATAGGTAAGGACAACTCTAGCATGAACCATAATGTGAACAAGCCTGGTGTAACTACACTCTCAAGTCATGAAATACTGATATATAGACAAGACAATAAACTGGTAAACATGGTATGTAGAAAACATATGAATCCATATCAACTAGAGTAGCTAAATGATAACATAATAAAAATAAAAGAACTGTAAGCATGAAAATGAACTGTAGAGGGAGGCAAGGTATCTTGCCTGGAGGTTGCACACAGATCCAACAAAATATAGTCAACTAGTAAGCCATAAAGTCCAAATCTCACAACTTTCTCCGAAAGCTGAAACAGACATTGCCAACATTCTTAGAATAGTTAAATTAGCTAGAATTGCTTGTCCTTAAGTCCAATTCTGGACACAGGGGCAAAACAGTCATTTCGGGCCAAAACGGTGTTCGCCGTTGGACCCGCTATGCACCAAAAAGTATGCCAGAGTCAATGGTCTCTAAAGTCATCAAACTACATATCTACAACATTTTGATGATACGAACCCAACCGTATATCCAAAGTTGGATTCCGGCAGGCCGTGCACAAAATCGCCCGTTGAATCGGATCGTGGGACCCGTAAAACGGCGATCCGATCAACTGTCTCAGAATCGGACCAAACATGGCATACAGGACCAGAAAAACGATACGGTCCTGTTGGCGCAAGTTTTGTCCCGATTTGGCAAACATGCACAAAGTAATTGGGAAATATGTAAAGAGGCCGATACGGTAAATTTTGACGGATACGTATCAAATTCGTCGCGCACACGCAACCAATTTGAATTTCGCCAAAGCCCACACGTCCGCGAAGCCATTACGCACCTTTCTATGCTTTCGGTTCGCGACTATGTCGCCCGGTTTGGCGGGACTCATGTCGTATCGGAGTGTTTTACTAAAATCTGTTGTTTTAGAAACACTATTTTTCACCATTTTGGAAAAAAATATCTTCCTGTATACTATACAATATCATCACCTATCAAAGGGGTTGTAATCCTGTATATGTTGTCAGTAAACCTATTCAAGCACAATTTTGGAAAAGTCGAAGGATTGGCGAGAAATCGCCTTCCAACATGGGTGTTGGGACTGTCCTGTTTGTTGTTTGCAACCAGGTTTTTGTCGAAGTTTGCATCGATCTTGCGAATCAATGGCTCGACCACATTGCAATCTATTTACTAGGATCTCTAGAGGTTCATATAGGGTTTCCATATAAATTTACAAAATCAAAAATGATAGACTATATGGAGAGAAAGGGAATCGCGAAGATGGGTACCTGGTCGCGGCCAAAATAGAGTGCTCTGCTCTGTGTTCGGCCTGGTGGCCGCGGTGGTGCTCCGATCATTGTGTGGCGACCACAGCGTGTCGGGGTAGTGCGCCTGAGGTCGGGGCGATCCTGGGGTGGTGATTTTGCTTGGGTTTTAGGGTTTTTGATGAGGAACCCCCTCCCTTCCCTCTCGTTCCTATATACCAAGTCAGGTTTTGCTTGGCTTTGTATTCGACTGGGCTCGCTGACTGTGGGATTGAGTTGGGCTCGATTTTGCTTGGCTTTGAAATTCAGTTGGGCCTTAGGGAGCTTGGGGGGCTCAGGTTCCTGGTGGGGGTTCGGCTGTGCTGGGCTTGGGGGGGGGTTCATTTGTTTTTTGTTTTATTTTTCTTTTTATTAATATATTTTCTATATATATATATATATGATATTATATATATATATATATATATATAATATATGAAAAAAAAATATATATATATATATATGATATTATATATATATATATATATATATATATATATATATATATATATATATATATATATATATATATATATATATATATATATATATATACACCCAAAGGATTTAAACATATCCTTGGCAACTATTTTCATAACAAATAAAGCATTACTAATAATATCAATAAAATAATATATATTACTATACATAATACATATATGAGATACATATATTTTACTAACTTTTCTAATAATAATGAAAATATATATATAATTATTAAATAGGCACCATAAATCTATATATACACATTTATATAGTTTAATACCCTAAAATGTACAAGGATAATGTAAAGGGAATAGTTATCATATTTTCAAGAATAAATATTCAATCAAAATAACCGAATATTGATATCATATATATATATATAACAATTATTCTAGGAAAATATTTATTAGACACTTAAAACAAGGTAGAACTAAACACTCAAAGTATATCGTCATAGACGTCTTAGTACTCACTATAAGCCTACACGGGCTTGGGCTCGGTTCGGGCCCAGTTCGGACTAGTTTGGTATAACCGAATTTCCTAAAAGTCAAAATATTAATAATTAACTAATTAAACCATTTATAGGGATTAACTTGCAACTTGGCCTGGTTTTCTTAGTTAGAACACACCTATGGCTCGGCATTTCCTTATCATGGCTAAACACTAGTCAAAGCACGCCACTGCACTATCCGTGCCATGATTCCTTGTCATCTTGTACTTTAAAACTCAATTATAGCTAAAGTCATCTACCGTAATAATTAATTAAATAATTATTTATAAAAATCTAAAAATCACCATTTAAATCAAATAAATAATAAAAAAAATATTTTTAAAAAATTTTCGGGAAGAGGAGTTACAAGCTGGTACAACGGTCATATTTTTGAATTTTGAGGACAGAATTCTGGCCGAATTCTACCTTCCAGACTAGTATATATAGGGCATGATTTCAACCATTTTCATTTCTCTTCATCTCATCTTCTCTTCTCCTATAGCCTCATACAAGCTAAAACCTTTCCATCTACTAGCCAAGCTTCCTAAGCCTAAAAGTGCTCAGTGCTATTCAGTTAGAAGTTTGTGCAAGAGTCATATAAAGTCGCTTGAAAAATTCTAAGTGTCGCCCCAGCGATCTTTGTAAGAAGTTGACGTGCTCTTCTGAGTAAAGGCACGTGGCGTAACTACTATTTCACAAATAATGGATTTCAATCCTGAACAAGCGTTCTCAAGCCTGGACTAGTCCTCTACGAGGGAAACCAGGTTAAAACCGTTGTGTTTGCATATGCTTTCTTGATCTTTATTATTTCCGCATTAAATTCTCTGATGTTTGTGATAGAGTTAAATTTTATTTGGATATTTCCGACACAAACTCTATTCACCCCCTTCTAGAGTTGCCTACACGTTCTTCAATTGGTATCAGAGCAAGGACCCTATTGTTAGGCTTAACATCCTTAGAGTAGATCCTTGTTTTCTTTGTGTATGGCATCGTATTCCTCCTCCTCAGATAAAGAGGGTTTTAGTTCTAGAAGCATGGACAATCATGTTTCTTCTAAATGCAAGAAATGCTCTAAGTGGAAAGCTATGGCTAAACAATCCTTAGAGATTCTTGACGACTTACATTCTACAAATGAAGAACTCTCAGAAAAGGTCATTCATTTAGAAGAATCTATTGAGTTTTTGAGAAATAAAAATAATGATTTATTATCTAGACTTGACTCTCAAAACTCATCTTGTGTTTCTTTAAAGAGTTTGAATGATTCTTTAATTTTGAAAATTAAATCTCTTTCCTTATCAATACAAGATCTTGAAAGGCAAACACATGAGCTAAATCATTTGTATGATTCTTCTATTGACTCTTTAAAGAAATAAAATGATGATTTTATTTCTAGAATTGCTTTATTAGAAAAAGAGAATTATGCTTTAAATGCTAAATTTGATTCTCTTACTTGTTTGTATAATGATTTGCTATTAGAACATGATATTCTTAAGACCAAATCCATGCATGCTCACTCTAGACATATTCATCATTCGAGTATGTCACATGTTCATAATCATGCTCATTCCGATACATGTGCTCACACTAGTATTAGGTGCTTCTATTGCTCTCGTATTGGACATATAAGTGTAACTTGTCCTATTCGTAGGAGTTTTTCTACCAATGCTAGAGTAAATAGTATATGGGTCCCTAAAGCTAACAAATGTGGATCCAAGTTTATTTGGATACCAAAGTATTCGCCTAATGTTGTAGGTGGATCTACTTATATCGGGACATAGCACCGAGGAGCGTGTTGGTGGTTGCAAAGCTCAAAGGTCATCTTCCAAGCAATTGCACCAACACAAGTATGGTCACTAGAGCCACTTTGGTAACATGCTAAACGATTCTCTTTGAATGGTTTATATTTGTTGAATCTAGCATGTTTCTCTTGATGTCTTGCTACTAGCTCACATTGATATTCTTCAGTTGCTTTTTATATAAATCAATGTGAGATATAATATTAGCATGCTTAGTTGATTTTCTTCTTATTTCTTTTATCTAGCATGACTAGTTACTTAGCTTAAATGATTAGTTCACACTATGTAGTTTATCACTCATTTTCTATTAGTATGACACATTTATATATGCATACTCGTTATTCCTAATTATTTGCCATTAAATATCAAAGACAAGTATTACAGAAATACTGAAATTGATTGCAAATTCGCATATACAAAGAAGAGCCTAGAAAGAAATCCTAGAAAACAATCTAAGTATAATTATTTAGTTTTTGATTCTGGGGGGGTGACGGTGGAGGCTCGGGAATGTGTATCAACTCTGCCTTACTCCTTGGACTATCTAACGTAGTCTTTAGCTCTTGAAGAAATTGCCTTTTGAAGGTTGCTAGTCTTTTGTAGGGGTGTGGCACACTGCTATTTATAGTGGTATATATTTTGAGCTGCATAGATGGCCTGTGGCCACGTGGCTAATCAGCACGTGAAGACTCGCTCTTTGGCCGCCAACTGTCGATTTGTTGGAATTTTGTTACAGCAAATCTGGGTGGTTGAGACTTGGTCTGCCTGCCACATGTCATATCGCAGGATAGGAATCATTTTGAGCCGTATGAGTCTCTCAGTTTTTGACCACGTGGGGCCGCATGAGACTCATGCGGCTTATGTCACAATTTTCCTTAGTCCGCATATAGCTTAAGGATTTTTAAGCCGCATATATTCTGTATTTTGGGCCGCATAAAGCTCATGCGGCTTGGGTTACAATCATCCTTGGCCACAAGAAGTTCGGAGACCTTGGGGCCACATATGTTTTAGACGCATAAGGTTCATGCGGCTTGGGTAACACTCCTTCTGGCCGCATAAAAGTGCATGAATCCTGCCTTTGGTGACATGACATTTTGTCTGCTCACGTCTCACGTCTTATCTTTTTTGTCAGAGTGTCAAAGCTGTCATTTTTGTCAATTTTGACAGAATTTGTCAGCTTTATTAGACGAACTGATCAGCTTGGCCGCATATCTTTCTTCTGCGGCTCTTATCAGTCTAGTTGTCGATGGGCCGTATAGGGTGTCGAATCTGTCATGCGGCTCTCCTTTATGCGGACCAGTTTGGCCCAAAGTACTTATGCGGCAAATTTGTGACCCGCATGAATTCCATCTTTTTTATGCTTCTACAAGACCCCATTCAAAGTTTTTAAATTGCAAATTTGGAACACTTTGAATAAGGAGCATGGAAATATGTCAAGCCGCAAGGAAATCTTGAGTCGCAGGGGATTTTCGAGCCGCAGGAAAATCTTGAGCCGCAGAGGGATCTTGGGCCGCAGAGGGATCTTGAGCCGCAGAGAGAACCCATCCAGCCTGCCAGCTGTCACTGCTGTATTTAATTTCTAGATTCGGTTGTGGATCTCTTTTCGAGATAAAGTCGACAGTTACTAGAGATAAAGTCCCCAAACGTCGTCATTATCTTTAATGATCTCGAGAATCGAAGAGGCACTCTTCAAGATAAAACTGACGGTTACTAGTGATAAAGTCCCCAAACGTCGTCATTATCTTTAATGATCTCGAGAATCGAAGAGGCATTCTTCAGAAACTCTATAAATAGGGGTCATTCGGAGAGAGATTTCTCTTTCACCTTCTTCTCCTTCACCTTCATCTTTTTGTCTCAATTTAGCCATGTCTCAAAAAACTTCCAAGTTGACCGGTGTTGCGGCCAAAGGGGAGGGGCTTGTCTCTCCGTCGAGAGCGGCATACTTTCCTTCCATTCATCCCGACGTGCAACTCCCTATCAAGGGTAAGGACGGTGGAAAGATGACTAAAATTTTGAATGACCATATCGCATATTTTATGCGCGGGCCTGACATATATCACCTCTGTGCTTTAAGCCTGGTCGATGCGTGCCCTATCTCATTGGGACCACATGTGTTCTGTAAAATAGGGCTGCATGGGTTGGGCCGCATAAGCGCTGCTCATTCGAACCTGAATCGCATAAGTGCCACAGGACTGATCCGCATAAATACTGCATAACTGAGCCGCATAATTGCCTCATGACTGAGCCGCATGAGTACTTTATGACTGGGCCGTATGAATACTGCATACTTGGGCCGCATAATTGCCTCATGACTGAGCCGCAAGAGCACTTTATGACTGGGCAGCATGAATACTGCATAACTGGGCCGCATAATTGCCTCATGACTGAGTCGCATGGGCTCTTTATGACTGGGCCACATGAGTATTTCATGGCTGAGCTGCATAAGTATCTCATAAGTTCCTCATGACTGAGCCGCATGAACATTTCATGACTGAGCCGCCTAAGTGTCTCATGACTGAGCCGCATGAGTTCTGTTTGGCTAGGCCGCATAGCTGAAAACATAGTCCTTTGTTTTCTTCTCAGTGCTAAACCCTTTTTCTATATTTTGTAGGGATCTGGATAGCAAACTTCTCCAGGACTGGTGTCGGTGATAGAGTGAAAATACACCATTCTGACACATAATCAGACAGCTCAAAACTTCTTATTCTTTGGAAGAGTTTTCCCCGTGCTATTTTTGGCGTACACATCAAACAACTCAGAACTCTTCGTGCTTCGGAAGAGTTTTCCCCAGGTGGTAGGAAGAACCTTTATACCTCAGAGAGTTGGACGGTGGTCAGGCGTCATCATGAACATCCTGTCTTCACGGCTCTCCAAGTAGGCAAAACCACCATTAGGGATGCTGTTTTGACGGTATGGTCTTTCGGAGGAGCGGGACTAAGGTATCCGCAATACGGAGGAGAGAACATCATGCTATATTTGCCCTCCTCCGGGCAGCTCCTTGGAGATTCAACAACCTTGTTTGCTTCTCAGCAGTAAAACATGACTTCTTTCGAGGGCCACAAAACTGCTTTTTGGTGAAGGCGAAGTGCTGTCAAACTAACCAAACTATGTATTGCTAGATTTTTCTTTCTTTGTTTTCTGCTGTTGATGTAGTCCTATGAATGTAACTGATTTTGAATAAGCAGAGTATGTTCAATCCATTCTTTATTTGTGGTATTTTGTGGTGCTTGTACTAGAGGGCCTAATACAGCATTTATGTTTGATAAAGGACATCCCACTGGAGGATTTTTTTGTGGACCTATTGCCCTTTTGTGCATTTGGAAATGCGAGCAAATAGATTTGAATGATATTTTGTGGATCTACTACTCTTTGGTACACCGATGGTGCGAGTAGTAGATTAAGATAACTTTTATGGACTTATTACCCTTTTTGTGTACTGGCGATGCGAGTACTGATAATAAGTGGAGAGAAAGACCAACATATTTACTCATAGGTAATGAGGACGTGGTAAATATGGGTCTAAAGTAGAGCCTCCCTACTCAGAGGTAATAAGGACGTGGTAGGAGTAGGCCTAATGGGGATACACAGAATAACTCAGAGGTGCTATCAACGTGGAAGTTCTATGTATTGGGTGGTTTGTTTGTGATGGATGGGAAAACAACTCAGAGGTATTATGGACATTGTTGTTTTTCCTGTTGGGGAATTTTGTGGACCTATTACCCTTTTTGTGCACTGGTGGTACGAGTAATAGATTTTGAGGCAAACTCTGGTGAAAAAAAATCATTTAGTGTGGAAGTTCAGAGGTATGACCAGAAGATGAGATATGAATCCACTCGGAGCCGTCAGAGAGTAAGTTCAGTGGTACCTGAGGTACATAACTCAACAATCTGGAAGATTTGAGGTCAGAGTGTAAGTTCAGCGATACCAGAGGGTACATAACTCACAATCTGAAAGATAGTTGGAAGATATCGTTTAGACAGAATATTTTTTGAGGAACTTGCCGTTGATGGGCATCATGAGCAAGTCTCCATTTTGTTTTGTGAGACGGTACGTGCCGCTGGAGAATATGGTCTCGATGGTGAACGGATCCTCCCATTTAGGCTGGAATTTGCCGAGGGTCTTGTGAGTCATGACCATTGGTCTGCGAATGGCCAAGACGAGATCGCTGACTTGGAATATTCTCTGTTTGACTTTCTTGTTGAAATCTCGAGAGATGCGCGCTTGGTAGAGCTCTATGCTTTGTTGATCTTGTAAACGCTTCTCGTCTAACGCTTCCAACTCTTGTAGCCGTCGGCGGTAGTTATCGTCCGACGTTAACCGGTAAGTAAGGGCCACTCGAAGTGAGGGGATCTGAGTCTCCAATGTGAGGACTAGCTCGCTTCCGTAAACCAAGGAAAATGGTGTATTTCCTGTAGCCGTCCGAATCGTGGTATGATACGTCCATAAACACTCGCCAAGCTTTTCATTCCAGTCGCGTTTGTTTGAAGACACGAAGTTCTTGAGGAGTTTGATTATGGTTTTGTTGAAAGCTTCAGCCAGACCATTAGCCGATGGGTTATATGCCATCGAGGCCATGTTCTGAATTCGATTCTTGTCACAAAATCGATAGAAAGCATGGCTTGAGAACTGCGGACCATTGTCGTAAATAATCCTCCGAGGAAGTCCAAAATGGTAGATGACGTGATATTTTATGAAGCTAATCACGTTCAATGTCTTCACCTCTGCAAGCGGAACAGCTTTCGCCCATTTGGAGAAGTAATCGGTGATTGCAAGTATGAACCGATGCCCCCTAAATGACGGTGGCGTGATTGGCCCAATGATGTCCATTCTCCATGCTTCAAATGGCCAAAAGGCCACTGTCGGGTGCAAGAATTCGGATGGTAGATGTATGAAATCTGCATGGATCTGGCAAGCCTTATACTTCTTTGCATAATCTACTGCATCTGCTACTATTATGGGCCAGTAATAACCCATCCGGCGGAGGCAATCTTGCAATTTTGGGCCAGGTTGGTGAGCCCCACAAGCGCCGTCGTGAGCCTCGCGTAAGGCTTCTTTGTCTTCTGCATTTGACAGGCATCTTAATAGTAGCCCATCGTAGGATCGTCGATATAACATTTTTGTCTCCGTATCATTGAAGAATCTGAGAGAGCGTGTTCTGATTGAAGTTGCTTCCTTCACATTATCTGGCAGAATTCTGTAGACTGTGAAGTCGATGAGCGGGCGTCTCCAGTCTTGTATGTCGTCGATTATCTGGGCAGAGTAAATTGTACCCAGTTGAACATTATTCTTGGGACAGACCAGCTCATGTCCTATCACGTCGACTAGATGATGAGTATCATTTGGAAGTACCAAGGAAGCGGCGAGGCCTGCTAGGGCATCGGCTTCGATATTTTGGAGCCTAGGAACATGCTCTATAAAGAACCCATCTAAGGTTGCAATGATGGCAATTGTTGTCTGATAGTAGGGAATCAGGTCCTCATTGCGAACCTCGTATGAACCTCGGATCTCGTTAACAACCAACTGCGAGTCACCATATGCTTCCAAGTACTTGATCCCCACTTCTTTTGCGAGTTGGAATCCGATGACTAGAGCGTTATATTCGGCTATGTTGTTTGAACAGGGTTCTGTAAGAGAATATGCCCGATTGACCACCAGCCCAGAGGAAGAAATTAATACTACCCCGACTCCATCGATGATATCACTTTGTGGCCCCGCTCTTGAAGCACCGTCAAAGAACATTTGCCAAATGGCGTCATATGAAGTCATGTTTGAGACGACAACTTCGTCGGGGATTTCTTCATAAATTCTGGCTGTTTCTGAGCCTGGATGGGCTGCTAAGAAGTCGGCCAGGGCTTGACCTTTGACAGCCTTCTGCGGAACAAAAACCATGTCGTATGGGGATAATAATATCACCCAAATGGCCAGACGAGAACTGAGTGCGCCTGGATTGGTCATGAGGACCCTGAGAGAATTAACCCATGAAATAACATGGATGGTCTGCCCGGTCACATAGTATCGTATTTTCTGAATGGCGAACACTAGGGCAAGGCACTCATTCTCTACGGCGGTGTACCTATGTTCCGGTCCTACCATCATCCGGCTGAGATAGTAGATAGCTTGTTCATGTCCCGCATCATTATTCTGTGCTAGCAAAGCACCGATGGAGTGTTCCATCGCCCGTACATAGAGCAGGAAGGGCTTTCCGACGACCGCGGCTACCAGAACTGGCAGATTCATCAGGTACTCCTTAATGTCATCAAAGGTACGCTGACATTCCTCGTTCCATACGAAAGAGATACCTTTCCTCATGAGTTGAGTGAAGGGTTGACATCGCCCTGAGAGGTTAGATATAAACCCCCTGCTATAGGCTAGTCTTCCCTAAGGCCGTGGAGTTCACGGAGGTTCCTCGGTGGACTCATCTCCAAGATTGCTTTTGTTTTATCGGGATCTATGTGAATGCCCCAGAAAGTAATGACAAAGCCCAAGAACTTCCCGCTGGACACGTCCAGGAAAGACTTGATGGGATTCATCTTCAGGTTGTGTGCTCGTATGAGGTCGAACACTGTTCTCAAATCCTATAAGTGATCATTTTTGGAGCAGCTTTTGACGGCGATGTCATCAACGTAACACTCCACCGTCTTGCACAAATGATCTCTGAAGATGACGCTCATAGCACGTTAATATGTAGCACCGGCGTTCTTCAGGCCGAAGGGCATGACCGTATAACAATACACGTCGATCGGTGTTCGGAATGATGTATGCTTCTCGTCATCAGGAGACATTTTGATTTGATTGTATCCTGAAAAGCCATCCATAAAGGACATTTGCTCGAAGCCACACGTATTATCGATCATTATGTCGGTGATCGGAAGAGGGAATTCATTCTTAGGGCATGCAGCATTCAGATTGCGGAAATCGATACAAATCTGGATCTTTCCGTTTTTCTTGATGACTGGTACTATGTTGGCTACCCAGTCTGGGTGCTGCTCTTCACGGATGAAACTGCTAGCTATAAGCTTGTTTACTTCTGCTTCAATGGAGTTCATGATGTCTGGACGAAATCGCCGCTGCTGTTGTTTGACTGGTTTTGCGTCTGGGTAAATGTTGATCTTATGAAGTGTGATCTCGGGATTTAACCCTGGCATGTCTTCATAGCTCCAGGCAAAGACGTCAATGTATTCTCTGACGAGTTGCAATAATGACTTCCGCTCGTCGTCTGTCAGGCTTTTACCGACAAAGATTGGCTTTGAAGAGGATTCATCACTGAGGTTAACTTGCATGACCTCGTCTTCAGTAGAAGGATCACGAAGTTCAAAGCGTTTCTCCCATTGTGCATCTTGTTGCTGGACCCACAGCTCTAACTCAAGTGGTTCGAGTAGATCTTCGTCTTCCTCTTCGATATCAGCGGATGTCATATTGACATATAATGTCTGTCTGAATATATCTCCAATGTTGCCATCGGAGTTGTAAGTGGGTGACTCGGACGGATGAGAGTGCCACTCGCATTTTTTATCAGAACTCTCGGGCATTGTTGCTGGTGTAACATATCCGATGCCGTATCTGGATTTGCTGTAATAATCCCGAGGTTTTCCTGACGGAGTTGAGAGCTGCAGAGGCGATCGCCGACCGCTGCCGTAATTCAGACCTGGGGTAGCCTCTATATCATACCCCTGCTTTTGCATGAAGTACTTGGCCTGAGGACTATACAGGTAGAGCGGTAGCCTTGCAGTATCGGGTTCGGGATCAAACTCTCGAGGCATGAAGGGTTGAGGACCTTTTTTTCGGCCAAAGATAATCGTGTGATCCCCTTCTCTTCTGCCTGGGACTAGGAAGTAGGCATCTTTAATAGGAGCAAGTCGGTTCGGGGTATGGACGGTTGTCACCTGTGTGTGCAGGTTAATATCCCGACCGAGTCCCACAATATACATAAGATTGAGTATATTACACTTAGGATAGTTCAATGGCAGCCTCTTATTGATGAAATAAAGAATTTTGTCAACAGGGATTACATCATCAGGAGAGGGGCTATCCACCAGTGCAACCAGGTACTTGGCGAGTTCTACATCCTCTTCGGCTACCCCCTGCATGATCGGAGGTCGGGATGTTATTTTGGGCAACTTGATCACCAAGGGCTCAGCTTGTGGTATCGGCTTGCCTGAGGATGTCAAATCGGCACTCGGTTGCCGGCTCATCTTGGGAAGACGGATGACAATTGGCTCGACAAGGGACTTTGTGTCTTCCAGTTGCCTTTGAGTGGATTTTGGCAATCAGATCACCATCGGTGTCATAGAGGGCATCGCATCTTCCTGTTGCCTTTGATTGGATTTTGGTAGTCGGATTACCATAGGCCCTACGACGGATTTTAGCTCCTGGTTGAATCTTCGGAGCCGGATGACCATCGGTTCCAACTGTGGAGGTGAAGGAGGAGAACATGGCACCTCTTTGTGCACAGCTACGACAAGGGGTACGGCTTTGCCCGATTTACAGGCCTGGAGATGAATTCTCAAGGGATGCTTCGGCCCTGTGATGGCCTCCATTTCGTCAGTTATGTGTTTCTTGGATTCGTCATAAAGACAAGCCTCCGAAGAGTAATAAGGTTCAACCCCTTTGAAAGGATCGATGTCGGCGAATTCAGTCTTCACGAAGCCATGCTTTCTGACATACTTGAAGTACTGGTGAAGTGTGGATAGCACGATCATGTAGTCATGTATCCATGGACGTCCCAGAAGAATGTTGTAGGACATGTCTGCATCTATGACATAGCAGGTAACCTCCGTTTTCAGGTCACCAATCTGACATTTCAATCGGATCTTCCCCAGGGGATAGCTCCTTCCCGAGTTAAAACTGCTAATGGCAGTGTCAGTCGCCGCTAGGCGGTGCATAGGGATGCCCAAGACTTCAAGTAAGCTTTTCGGGATGATGATTATCGACGAGCCAGGGTCGATATACATCCGATCCACCTTGATGTTACCTATGTATCCAGTATAGTACAAGGGGTGATCATGCATGTTGGTCTTGATCAACATGTTCTGTGGAGTAAATATGATATTGGGTATTGCATCTGTGCCATTGTTGCCCTGTAGATCTGCTGACAAGTCTTCCCCTGGAGGTTTGACCTGGGCTAAGTAGGCGTCAGTATTTTGGAGTGCTTCGCTCAATGCCACACGAAGATCCTTGGAGAGCCTTAGGAGCTCGTATAACGACAACTTTGTCGGCGTATTAGCCAGTTGTGCTAATTTGTCAAAGTTGTAAGGTTTCTCCAGCCCCTGGGGTGCGTCGTTACGGAGTGGCCTGTCGAAACGGGTTTCCTTTGGCTTGGACTTATCCGCCAGTAGAGGCTGAGATGGCCTTGGAACATCAGAGGGTGGCAACGTTGCCGGCTGAGGATCTTCGACTGAGCTTCCCAGTGTGGGCTGGACTTGTGCCCCAGACCGGGTAACAACGGCTACCGCTTCTCCAGTTTCGGCTGAAATTGTGTGACAGGATCTAAACTTCCTGCCCTTCTTCTCGTTGGTAGGAGATGGCACCGCCTGGGTAACTTCGGGCACTAAGTTCGGATGCACCCATATGATCTCTCCTTACGATGTGGTGAGAGGTACCAATCTAGATGTTTGGTTCCGGACGGGTGGAAGATTAGTAACCTCCATCGTTGCCCGAGGGACAGGTATTACCTGGAGTGCTTGTTGGAGGGAAGTCGCCGAACTGAATTGCCACCATGTTCACCGCCACAGTAACCTCTTTGAAATCTATCGACAGAGCTTTGGAGTCGATAAGACTCTGGATGTACCGCTTTAATTGGAAGCAGTCGTGAGTGGAATGATGGAAATAGCGGTGGAAGTGACAATATTTTGGGTCCTCCATTTCTGTCGCTCGGGGCTCGCACCTTGGTGGAGGGAGCTGGATCCTACCCCCTTGTAAGAGCATATCGAAGATAGGTTTGACATGACTATCTTCAAATGAGTAATTCACCTTGGGCCACTGACCTTTCGCCTATTTTTGTTCGGGCTTCTGAGTCGCATCAGCGACCATGGTCTGTTTGCCTTTATTGTCCCGGTTGGAGGTGCCGCCACTGTTGTTGTTGCTAGAGGTGGAACCAGGACGTTTGCCCTTATCTTCTCCATCTGGAATGTGTAATACCAGCTGGCGAGCCTTCTTTAACTTTGCCTCTGCATTAGTAGTACTTATGATGAAGGTCGTCCAATCCCTGAATTGATTATCACCCATCCAGAGGCTAATGGCGGGGAGCAACTTCTTCTGGTAGATTTCAATCAAGGAGCTCTCAGGATTGCCTTGAGACAATCTTATTGCGGTTTGGCGAACCGTTCGATATAGTTCCTTGTTAGCTCCCTGTCTCCTTGAACGACGTCCATAAGAGATGACATCGTCACATCATGCCCCACTTCGTAGAATCTCTCCAAGAACATGTGCTTGAAGACGTCAAAAGAATGGATGCAGTTGTCGGGAAGGTTGCGGTACCAGTCGAACGCGATCCCCTCCAATGCTCCGATGAATAATCGTGTGTGGATGGCATCACTATACGGCAAGTGGTCGGTTGTGACCTCAAAGTAAGTCATGTACCGACTAGTAGAGGTCTTTCCGTCATATGATTCGATATAAAACGGCTTGTACCGTTGTGGAAAAGGCACATCTCTCCATGCAACAGAATGCCACTGCCGTATTCTGAGGTCCCGAGTGGAGTCTCGGGTATTGAACATTGTTCGAAGCTTCTGGACTTCCCTCCTCGCCTCCTTGGCTTCGTCCGCAGCTGAAGGAACGGATGCTCCTAAATGATCATCACCCAAAGGAGGGGCGGTTGTGTTGGAGTCCGCATTGACTGCGGGTCCCAAGCTTGTTTGTTCGAGCGTCCTTGCTGGTTGAGTTGGCAAGGCAGCTTTGATTCCGTCTACAGACTTGACCAAGGACAGGAGCATGGCCTCAAGTACTTCTAGACGTTGTCGGTCAGTAGGCGCTTCATGATCCTCGTCAGCCATAATGATTGTCCTCACGTAGGTAGAGGTGGAAGGGACCGTAGCAGAGGTGCTCTCTGTGTCGTACCCTTGTATAGAGAAATCATCGGAGAATGTCAGAATGTTATCTTCCTCGGACTCGGAAGGGGCGCTACCTCCTACGCAGGAAGCCGTATTGTCTTGGCGAGGGTGGTGGCCCTCAGGGAAGTCCAAGTATGTTGCACAGTTCTGGGGGATCTCTATCCCCTGTGTGTGCTCTTGGTATACCGGATTATCGCATATATTGAGGGGACTGCTACCCCCAGCTTCATCTACTCCCAAGGAGGCCGAAGGTGCACCCCTAGGTGTTGGAAGTTTCTTTTTAGATCGAGTGCCTAAATAGATACCCCCTGTGGTTGTCGGCGGCAACCCTCCAGATGAGAGTTTCTTTGCAATACTGGCCGAGATTGCCGGGCTGGAAGAGCCGATCTTCTTTCCTCCTTTGATGGGATGAACCTTCTGAGTTGAATTACAGGCAGCGAAAGGAAACTCCTTGTCTCCTGGAATTTACACATGTTTTTTGAGTTGTTGTCGGACAGGTGCTGGATGCTACAGTCGTTGGAAAACTGACTGCCGATCTTCAGGTGCTGCCGGCTCGTTGCAGTAGCAGTGGATGATGATTTGGGTGCAACGACGTCCCGAGAGGGACTCATCGCATGCCAAGGTTGCCTCCTTGCGTTTGTGAGCAATCACCTCACGCAAGTCAATAGCAGGCTGATCTACCTTTGCATCAAACTTGCGGACTCGGGTATCCCGAGCACACAGATGCGTAGGTATCATATTTGCTCCCAGATCTGAGGCTAGTAAAAGCACTTGCTCTCGATCATTGGAGGGAGACTTTAAAGATCCACCCTGTCCGTTAGCCCTGGGCGACTGGACGCGGGTGGTTCTGTACAACTTTCTATCAGTAGCCCGCATAACAGTTAACGGTGCCCGCTGACGATTAGTAGCTTGGACAGTTGACTGGACTTGTTGGGCCCGCACTGTCCTGGACTTCTTCAACTTAGCGCTTGAAGGCGCATAGTAAGAAGTATCCTGATTGGAATATTCTACATCCTCAATGGGCCGCATAGAGTCGGGTCCGTATGAGAGACGGTCGAACGCAGAGCTTCTGACATGGCCGCATGAGACATCCTGTCTGAGGCTAGGATTGTCTATCGCATGGGCCGTCTTCCTGCGACTAGAGTTGGATGCCGCATGGGCCGTCTTCCTGCGGCCAGAGTTGGCTGTCACATGAGTTGTATGCCTGCGGCCATAGTTGGCTGCCGCATGGACAGACTGCCCATCTCACTTATGCGGCTTCTTCTTTGTTAGCATGGATTTCCCTTGTTCCCCCAAAAACTCAGCATTGTAGTATTTTCCTCTGCTAGATTTAGGGACAGTGGGGTCCCCTGCGGTCGGAAGCAAAGCCACAGGAGAGCTTTGGTCACCGTCTTGGGCTGCAGAAGGAGCTTCTTCGAGAACTTGGTTGGGGGCAACAGTTTTGCACGCCGACGTCCTGCGAGTTCTCTTTGGGTTGGCTCGCTTTTGTGATGGGCTGGCGCTCCCTTCAGAGAGCATTTCTTCGAAGGCTTGTTGGTCAAAATGAACCACAAGCTTTGCTGCATAGAGCCGAGCTTGGACGCGTCAAATTGCGTCACCAGCTTCTCATCAGAGGAGAAGGACGTCCCCAGCAGAGTCGCCATCGTATTTGCCATTAAATATCAAAGACAGGTATTACAGAAATACTGAAATTGATTGCAAACTCGCTTGTACAAAGAAGAGCCTAGAAAGAAATCCTAGGAAATAATCTAAGTACAATTGTTTAGTTTTTGATTCTAGAAAGTGACAGTGGAGGCTCGGAAAAGTGTATCAACTCTGTCTTACTCCTTGGACTATCCGACGTAGTCTTTAGCCCTTGAAGAAATTGCCTTTTGAAGGTTGCCAGCCTTTTGGAGGGGTGTGGCACCCTGCTATTTATAGTGGTATATATTTTGAGCTGCATAGATGGCCTGTGGCCACGTGGCTAATCAGCACGTGAAGACCCGCACTTTGGCCGCCAGCTGTCGATTTGTTGGGATTTTGTTGCAGCAAATCTGGGTGGTTGAGACTTGGTCAGCCTGCCACGTGTCCTATCGTAGGATATGAATTATTTTGAGCCACATGAGTTTCATAATTTTTTACCACGTTGGGCTGCATAAGACTCATGCGGCTTAAGTCACAATCTTCCTTAGTCCGCATATAGCTTAAGGACTTTTAAGCCGCATAGATTCTGTATTTTGGGCCGCATAAAGCTCATGCGGCATGGGTTACAATCATCCTTGGCTGCATGAAGTTCGGAGACCTTGGGGCTGCATATGTTTGAGCCGCATAAGGTTCATGCGGCTTGGGTAACACTCCTTCTGGCTGTATGAAAGTGCATGAATCCTGCCTTTGGTGACATGACATTTTGTCTGCTCACGTCTCACGTCTTATCTTTTTTGTCAGTGTTAGAGCTGTCATTTTTTTCAGTTTTGATAGAATTTGTCAGCTTTATCAGACGAACTGATCAGCTTGGCCGTATATCTTTCTTCTGCGGCTCGAATCAGTCTGGTTGTCGACGGGCCGCATAGGATGTCAAATCTGTCATACGGCTCTCCTTTATGCGGACCAGTTTGGCCCAAAGTACTTATGCCGCAAATTTGTGACCCACATGAACCCCATATTTTCCATGCTTCTACACTAATCTTTATTTATAAGGCATAAATATCACTCTAGTCCATAGGATCGTGGTTTTGATTTAAGTTAATATAATTTTAACTCCCCGCCTTTAAAAGTTTTGAGATGGTTACTTCTTGCCGATTTGTATTTAATATGTCATATTTATCTTAATCGGTATTTGTGAATATACATGTTTAGCACAAGCTACTTATACTTCCATTTTAACCTTGTGCTTAAATATATTCATTATCGATTCTCATATTTTATTTTGATTATCCTCTTGAGAATTAATTATGTCTTTGCCTAGTAAAGTTTATTTATACATGACTATATTTATTAAATTTCTATGTAGTTCATGTATTTCTTATATTGATATCTATGTTTGTATAAATATCTTTATGTGAGCATATGAGTTAAGCTCAAGTTTCATATTATTTTGAAGAGTATCTATTCATACTTGTGCTTACTTCATACTTTAGCTATTGATTTCTTGACCAAATTTGTGCATCTCTTCTTGAATCAATTAGCTTCTTCCTTAAAGTCTTCTTTTGATGATATCTTCTTGATTTTTTTTGGTTGACTTTATGGACATATGTCTTTTACTTCATTCTTGAATATTTTCATATATGCATATATATATATATATATATATATATATATATATATATATATATATATATATATATATATATATATATATATGGTTTTTATCTATGCGATTCCAACTGCTGATATTTATTTATTCAATACCTTTAAGTTGGAATATTGAGAGAAAATGTTTATTAGTGTCTTGTTGATAACTTTTATGGAAGTTCTTTTATGAATTGCTTGGTTTTGTGCTTTACCCTACTTGTTAAAATCATCGAACTTATTAGTGCACATTTGAGCATGTATCTTCTATATATTTATCTCCATAAGTACATTATGAAAATGTTTGTTTTGAAAATATGTCTTAGCAAGTTTTTATGATCATTCTTTCATTAATATTTGGATATTTACCTTTCTTATACTTAGAGATTTTGGATTTTGATGTTGTTTCATGATACTACATATATTCCTTTAAATCTAAATTCTTAAAAGTAAAGAATATTTTGGGAACAAGCCGAAATGGTCCTTTTGTCATACAGGTGTAAATAGCATGAAGCGACACGGTGTACTAGTCTTTGGACTACCGCTAGCTGGGAACCGACCCCTACAGCTAACCCAAAGTGATCAATACTTTATAGACTTAAAATTCATTAAGGTCTACTTGCAACCATTATCTAGTTCTGGATCCACCCCTAAGTTCCAGAATACATCATCATATCTAGCTATAAATATTTTATTATTATTGTCCAATGATGTTTTTGTAACACATGAGAATACATGTAATTGATACATCATACTTCTCATGTCCTTAGCTACTATGGTTTGAGCTTATGTGTTGAGATTTTCCTTTTCTAGAGAATACACTTATTTCATAATGGCTATAATATTTTGTATTCTCTAGATCGATCTATTTCATTATCATCAGTTAACCTCAATACTTGGCAAAGAGATTTGTTTCATTATGTTTTCATGAAAATTTCTTTTGTCCTTTATTTGATGAGAGTCTAATTCATTTACTTGCTATCTTATACTCTTATCCTTGCTTAACAAAGAGTACAAAAATTATTTTGTTCATTCAAAATGTATTACCCTTATTGTGAACTCTATACTTAATCATGTATCTTTAGTGTTAGTGACTTAAGATTTAATGAGCACATTTATCCTGTTAATAGCCTACCTCATTAATCTTAATTAGTTATGTAGCTTGCTTATTTACGATGTATTGATTAAGCTACATAATTTTTGTTCACTTTCACTCATCTAGCTATCTTCTTGTATTTCAATCTATATGTGATATGCTAGTTTACAAAAATAAGATTTATGAATTTTCTTGATGAGATTTGTATTCTATTTTAGATACATATGTTTGGTCTCTAAAATTAGTTTGACAAATTTTTTTTATCGTGTTTCCGTTGAGTTTTGTGATTCATCGCCTAAACTTCCTTCCATACTAGTCATTGGTAAGCATCTCTTAAATTTCTCTCATCTTTGAGTCATAATTTTATCGTATTATCAGATAGATTAAATCTGTAATAATTTAAATGACATTGACTCTTTCTCCATATTTTCCATCAATTTGTAAGATCTTATTATAAATATGAATTTGTGATTTTCTTTTGATGAGATTCGTTGGATCATGTTTACTTTTATTGATATGATCCTAATGGTTGAGTAGTCCTATATTATCTAATTATGTGGTTATCAAGTTAATTTATTACTCTACTTTGACTACTCATGGATTATCATATATGCTCTTTGCTCTTTGCTATTTGAACTTCATTGGTTTCTCTTAGCAAGGTTGGATTATTACCCGTTGATGGGTACATATGTGGTAAAACATACACAGTTCATGCAAAATAATAAATTGGTTGATTCATTCTTAATTAAATAATTATGGACATTTTTTTGAGTTTTATTTTTATTTTTGAGCTATATTGTGATTCTCATCATGATAGTTTTAATGGACCTTATTTCTTTTCATGATGATCTTCTTCTCAAAAGGTAACATGCATTGATATATGATATTTAAATATGAGATTCTTGTATATAGGCTAATGTATGTCATCTTTTGATTAAATGTGCTTAATTAAAATATTATTTTGATCGTTCTTCTTTAGTGACAATTTTAGTTGGATATCTCTTCTTAACTAAAGATGATATTATTCGTTCTATGACGATTTTATAGCCTTATATGCATTGAGCAAGGGGGAGAAATCAATAGTTGATTTACCCCTAGTTATCATTTTTTATGCTATAAGTGCTTTGGAACTAGAAACGCATATTTTAAGGCGGAGCAAATAAATTGGTTCAATTCATTTATACCCATTAATATGTCGTATACCTAGTCCATCATGAACCCATATTCTCTTCAATTTTATATCTCATTGAGGTCATGATTTTTTTTTGTTTTTTTGAAGGGTTTATGACAGTGTATGCAATTATCTTTATTATTTTATCTCTCTCTTATACGGGTTAAATAAGTCATCTCGTTAATATTAACTTTCGTATCTTATCTTGATGACTATTGTGCTTTTATTGATTTGGCTTTCCTTGTATGCTTAATTGATTTGGCTTTCCTTGTGGAGGACTTACCCAAAATTTATGATTTTATTTATATTGGTAATTGTTTGAGGGGGAGCATTCAAGTCGACTGAATTTTTCTTTCTCAAACATTTTCCTTCTTTACCTTCATGTTTATCTAAAGGGTATTCATATAGCATGATAAGGTAATTGAGTTCAAATGCATGAATTTTGGATAATTAAATAGATTTGCAGATAATGAGATCATTTTATATCAATTGCTCTATTTTACATTGATCATTCCTTTATTTTGTTCCACTATTTATCTGTGGACAATTGTGACTATCATAGTTTCATTGATCAATATTTCAAGTTTATTTATTTTAATTGATATATATTTCAATATCTCAATTTGTATCTTTCTTCTTTGATATCTATTGTTTACAATTATCTAATTCCCATGGTTTTTGATGAAATCCTTTATTTCATAATTCTCTTCCAAAACTAGAGCAATATTTCAAATCATACTATATTTTTGGATGTATTTTTTGGATCATGTTGGTAAACTATCTATTGATTATTTTTAAATTCTTTTAGTTTTACCAACTATTTGTGTTTTGACAAGCTATTTTCTATTTGGCACTTTACATTTGGTATGTAGTTTCTATACTTGTCTTTACACACTTCTCCCATTGTTCCTCATTTAGTATATCTTGATCATGATTGTCTATGCCTTCCTCCTTTACTTATGCTTGAGTTCATTTTATCTCTTATTACGGGGGAGCTTATTTTTTTGATCATGTCAAAGGAGGAGAAATAAGTTTAAGTTATCACACAATATGTGTTTATTAGTGATACATGCATCTATCGTATCTGTCTTAAACTTAACCGATTTGCCATAATAAAAAATGGGAAGATATATATTTGATAGGTGACTTGTATGCATTCATGATAAAATATTATACGTCATATTGTGTTTGAAAAAGATACTATATCTCAGGATAGGACACATTAGACTACGGGGGAGCTACTGTTACGGCGGAGCTACTACATCTCATGCCCGCGTATAACTTCCCTCAACATGTGTCCAGATATGAACATTGGATATACAAATATTATTTTGTCAATTATCAATATGGGAGAGATTGTTGACCCAAACTGGATCACAGTCAACCAAATATTGATAACTCAACAGTATGATACTTGTCATGATTCAATATGACACATCAAGTCAGAACTCGATACAAGATGGACGTCGTCAAATCTCCTGCAGAGTACTCATAGTCTGAGTCTGTATCATCTTATTTTTATTGAGTCTAGAATAATGTAAGTTGATTTAGCACTGAGTACTTTTGGCTTAGAACACTTATCCCTAAAACTACATCAAAGAAGCCCAAGCTCCACTAAGCCAAACAAAGCCCAAAGGCCATTCTGCCACCTAGGAGGCAGAGTTCGGGCCGAACTCTTCCCCCACACAGAGTTTGGGCCGAACTCTGCCCCCTGATTTTCAGGAGCTAATTTTTAGGGTTACAATTGCTAGCTGGTACAACGGCCATATTTTTGAATTTTCAGGACAGAATTCTGGCCGAATTCTGCCTTCAGACTAGTATATATAGGACATGATTTCAACCATTTTTATTTATCTCTTCATCTCATCTTATCTTCTCCTATAGCCTCATACAAGCCAAAACCTTCCCATCTACTAGCCAAGCTTCCGCCTAAAAGTGCTCAGTGCTATTTAGTTAGAAGTTTGTACAAGAGTCATATAAAGTTGCTTGAAAAATTCCAAGTGTCATCCCAACAATCTTTGTAAGAAGTTGACGTTCTCTTCTGAGTAAAGGCACGTGGTGTAACTACTATTTCACAAATAGTGGATTTCAATCCTGAGCAAGAGTTTTCAGGCCTGGACTAGTCCTCCATGAGGAAACCAGGTTAAAACCGCTGCATTTGTGTATGCTCTCTTGATCTTTATTATTTCTGCATTAAATTCTCTGAATATATTCTGTTTGTGATGGAGTTAAATTTTATTTGGATATTTTCGACACATACTCTATTCACCCCCCCTCTAGAGTTGCCTACACGTTCTTCAGTTCCAAAATCTAAGCTCGCAACCCCTCCACACCAATCAACTACTCCTTGTGATGAGAGTAAATTTGTCATTTTTTATATTCTAATATTTTTGTGAATATTTATTTATTAATACTGTATTTTGGGGATTAGTTTAGCCGGGTTTGAGTTTCATCTAGTTTTGACTTGTGTTAGTAACCCGGGTAGTTTAGACTAGTCTTGACCCAAAGATTAGTGAGGCATGACCCAAAACTCATCTCATTAGGCTAGTGCATTTAGACTAAACCCACATGACAAGTTTAGTTATTTAGAGATTAGAAACATGACCCTTTTGACCCAAAACCTTTGCATGATTTAGATTAACCAAAGGGGACCTATTAGAGGCATATTAGACATTTTCCATTGGCCTAAACCTAACCCTTATGGCAGCCAAAAGAGGGTTCCATCTCCTTTTCATTTGTAAAGTAGTCTCCATTCCCATTTTAGTAATTTTCCCAATCTTGAGAGCAAATCCTACTGATTCATCTCTCAAATCTTCTCTTTTCTCCACCAAATTCTCTCATTCTTGCTAGGAGAGGGAGCTACAAGGATTGTGGAGCCAAAGCAAGGAGGGGTGT
>JANAVB010031526.1:0-50742 GCA_029216955.1 Iris pallida | reverse complement strand
CTAGAGACCGATGATCAAAGCATTGTATTCGGGAATATTGTTGGAACACGATTCGTCCAAAGAAAAGGCTCTTTGAATGGCTAGCCCTTTTGGGGATACGAAGATAATTCCTACTTCCTCAATGATGATAACGTTGGGTTCTGATTCTAGATGCACCATCAAAGAATAGACACCAAGCGAGTATTCCTTCTAAAGTTATGTTGGTATCAGGAATTTTATCTAGAGTTTAGAAGTTTCTGAAATTGGATGACCAACCAAGAAGTCAGCTAGGACTTGACCTTTGACAGACTTCTACGGGACATAGACAATATCATACTATGCTAGCAGCATCGCCCATGTAGCAAGTCTGGAGTTGAGGGTACTAGGCTTCTTCATCAGAATTAAATAATTAAGTCTAGAGATGACATGGATGGTTTAGCCCGTGATGCACTGACACGTCTTCTGGATGGCAAATATCAAAGCTAAGCATTCTTTTCCTACCGGACTGTATCGATGTTCAGCATCGATTATTGTACGGCTGAAATAGTAGATTGCTTCCTCATAGCCTTTGTTGTTCTTCTGGGCTAAGAGGGCACCGAGAGAATAATTCATTGTTCGAACGTACATCGAGAAGGATATCCCTGTGATTGGTGGAACTAGGACTGAAGGGTTCATCAAGTATCGCTTAATGTCCTTAAATGCTTGCTGACATTCTTTAGTCCAAACGAAAAACACACCTTTCTTCATTAGTTGAGTGAACGGTCTGCAACGTCCAAAGAAATTTGGGATGAATCGCCTGATATATCCAAGTCATCCCTAAATCCTCGTAGCTCTTTAGTTTGCATGGAGGGGGCATCTCTTGGATGGCTTTAACTTTCTCGGGGTAAACGTGTAATAACGAATTCGAAAATTTTTCTACTAGAGACTCCTAGAAATGACTTGGTGGGATTCATTTTGAGTTGATGCTGACGTATTAGATCAAAAACATCCTTAATTATTGGATATGGTCTTCCTTTAACAACTCGTGACAGCAATGTAATCGATATAACATTCGATTATTTTCTACAAATGCTCACGAAAAATAGTACTCATAGCCCGCTGATAGGTGGCACCAGCATTCTTGAGACCAAATGGCATGACTATAGCAATAGACTCCTAGAGGACTGACGTATGCTTTTCATCTTCGAGATTCATCCTAATCTGATTATATCCAGAGAACCCATCCGTGAAAGACATTCACTCGAACCAGCAGGTGTTGTCGATCATGACATCAGTGATTGGAAGAGGAAACTCATCCTTGGAAAAAGCTGCATTTAGGTCTCTAAATTCGATACAAACTCAAACCTTCCATATTTTCTTCATAACTAGGACGACATTAGCGACCCAGTCGGGATGTTGTTCCTCCCTAACAAATCCACATGAAATGAGCTTCTTAACTTCAGCTTCTATGGCATCTACCATATCAGGTCAGAACCGTCGCTGTTGTTGCTTGACCAGCCTAGCATTTGGCAAAATGTTGAGCTTATGAGTAGCGATTTGAGGATCTAGTCCCGGCATGTCTTTATAGCTCCAAGCGAACACGTAAATGCATTCTCTAATGAGCTAGATCAAGTCTTGTTTGTCTGCTTCAGAGAGGCTTTTTCTGATAAAGATTGGCCTTGGAGAAGCTTCGTCTCCGACGTCGATCTGGATTAGCTTATCATCAGTGGGTAGTTTTGCTGTTCAAGCAAAGCTCCTATTGAGTATCCATCCTTTGTGCCCAAGGCTATTCCTCATAAGTCTTGATAAAATCATCATCCTCACCGCCTTCTGGGAATTCAGTTGTCACCAAATTGACGGATAAAATCAGTTGATGAACCTCCTATACTGGTGTCTGAGTCCCATGAAGCAGAATCGAAAGAGTGTGACCGTATCTCTTCATCTGATACAGATCTTTCTAGTGTTGTTTGACATAATGTAGCCTAACCCATGTCTGGTCGTGTTATAATATTATGATGACTTTTCTTCGGAGCGGGTAGTCGAATAGGAGTACGTCTACCTTTGCCCTCATTCAATCCAGACCCAAAATTGCCCATTTTTTGAATGATGTTTTTAGATTGCTGACTACAACGACGCTGTTGTATTCTTCCACGATCATCGTTCTCGGCATCGCTGTCGAGTATAGTCCTTTGGTTATGTTCTGAAGAGAGATTTGATGCTCATCATCATTCCGAAGAAGAACTATGAAAAAAATTATGCATTAGTTCGTACTCTATCTCATCTTAAAAAGGTTGAATTGATCCTAAGGTGAGAGGTTCAAAATTGTCCAAAATTCTCTAAGTAATGCTGTGCATAATAGTTGACATCAATATACTGCGAATGAGATACTGTTTTATTGATATCTTCAGTCTCAACAGTTACAACATCTTTTGTGACCTTGGCTGGAGATGCTGCCAGGTCGATAACAAGGGGAGGAGAAAAAGAAGCAGTAGGCTTCTTACAATGAAGGTCGATAGCAAGAGGCTGAGAAGAGGTGAGCTTCCTTTGCTCCACATTTATAGTATGAGGGCGAGAGTGATGGTTAACATCTAAGAAGATGAAGGATGAGAGGTGCGTCCTTTTACTGAAATCACCAAGACTTCATCTGGATTGTCTTTTTGGTCTTCCTCCGTATCCATGGCCAACACGACCTTGATGTACTTTCTTTGTACATTCTAGAGTCTGTATAGTAGGCTTTGACACCTCGAAAAGGATTGAGGTCAGCAATTTCCTTCTTGATCTCTCTGTTATCATCCACGTACTTAAAGCACTGATGGAGAGGCACGATGTTATGTTCATCCAACCATGACCTTCCTAACAATAAGTTGTAGGAAACGTAGTTGTCAATCACATAGCAGGTGACTTTTATATGGATCGCCAATTTGGACTGTCAAGCGAATCTTCTCCAGTGGTTTACTTTTCCAGAATTGAATCCAAGAATTATTGTAACCAACGCTGAGAGACGGTGGACTGGAATCTTTAGAGAATCCAACAAAGTTTTCGGGATTATGCTAAGTGTAAACCTGGGATCGACAAAGATGTGATCCACCCTCATCGTGTCGACGTACCCAGTGAAGTAAAGAGGTCGGTCGTGCCGATTGTCCTCTAGCAACTTGTCATCTTGGGTGAAGGTAATCTTTGGCATGATTTCCATCACACTATGACATTGAGGGCAAGCCGCAGGCTCACTCCTTGCAAGAAAAGCGTCGGCTTGCATCAGGGCTTCGCTTAATGTTTTTTGAGTTTCCTTCGATAGATGAAGGAGCTCGAAGATTGATAGTCTTGCTGGCGTGTTGGCTAGCTGAGCCATATATCAAAATTATATGGCTTTTGAAGACCATGCAATGGAGTAGTCTTCTTCAGGTTTTTATCAAAGCGAACCTGCTGCTTGCCTTTATCAGCCGCTGTCAGCTTAGAAGGACCAGATTCAGCTGGTGGAGCATATGTTATAAGCATCAGGAGCAGGAGGGGGAGTGACAACTTCATTCTTTTGACCATCCGGATACTTTCGAAGATAGAATCTACCAGACCTATTATCGGTCAAGACTTCCTCTTCTGAAGCAGGTAAAAGAGAAACCATGTTATCGGTTCTCATTCGTGTCTTGCTTTTGGAGGGCTTCCTTTTGAAGGGGAATCGTATGATCTGTCCCGAATCCCAGTCCGACCCGAGACCTGTTGTCCGAAAGTTGTAAAGATAGAGGTATTGTAGACGCCTTTCCATTATTCAGACCTAGTGCTTTTTGAAAGTCATATCCCATCTTCATTATCAGTTCATGAGATTGTGGACTGTGTTGGTGGAATTATGGTTGGTAGTTGAATTTTGATGTTGGCAGAGTAGTTTATGAAGAAGAAGACATGGACCCTGTCGGAATGAAAGTATTCTTCAAAAGGGGAACCCAACCGTCAAGCGAGGTGCTCACTTGAAGTCATGTTGTAGGATTTGTACTTGGCCAATTTCTTTGACTTGGAGAAGAAACGGATGTCGATGTCTTCTATTTGAATTCGTCGACCAAGTCTGGATGAACCCACATGATTTCACCTTTAGCTGTTGATAGTGGTACTAAATCGTCATTTCATGCCGGCAGGAGATTTACAATCTCCATAGTTTCCTTAGGTGTTGGGACAACACCGTCAGGAACTAGTTTTGGAGCGAAGCCCCTGAATTACAGAGACGACATTGGCTGTCACTGTCTTCTCTTGCTTTCGGAGAGTGATTGCTTTGGCCTTGATCAATTCCTGAATATTTCCTTTGAGCACATAGCATGCGCTGGTTGGATGTCCCAGTAACCTGTGATACATGTAATTTAGGATTGTCAGTCTTACCTATTTCGTCTGGCCATTTAATCTCCGGAAGTTAAAGTTTATTGCTTTTGATCAAGCAATAGAAGATGCTCATGATGTCGTCGTCATCGAAGGAATACTCATCCTTGGGTTGTGGTGCTGCCCTCTGTAGAGTGCTGTTGCTGTAGGTACTGGCTGACCTACATTGATGGCTAAAGTCTCTTTGCCTTTGCAATTATTTTGTTGACTACGACTGCTAGTGGCAGGATGCTTATCCTTGTCTAGATTAGGCATCGGGATGCCTAATTGCTTGAACTTCTCAGCACTGTTTTCGGCTGCTCTGGCACTTACAATGGAGGAATCCCAATCTTAAAACTTTGTAGGTCTTCGTTCGTCACGTAAGCAGACACTTCTCTTGATATGAAAGATGTATTGGTAGATAGGATAATCCGATTAGAGTCTTCGCTGTCGGCATCGGAGTCTAGTAGACTACTACCCCCGAGGTTAGAATCGGAGTGATTCCTTTGACCGAAGAAGTCTCGAATTTTTGATCGTGTAATTTGGTAGACTCATACAGCAGAGAAGATCTTGATTGAGAATTTGTCTGCTCGAAGGTCGTGATGAATTCAGCCTCACGCGTCTTCTACCTCCAGTGCTACGGGATGTCATATTGACATAGCAAAATAGCAGTTCATCTTCATCCACTAAGACTATATTAGGAGGTCGAAAATAATCGAAAAATCGAGAGTAATTCAAACGGTTAAACACAGACCATTTTGCTGACTTGCAGTAGCAGTTGACATCAACATCATGTGAGCGACAGTGACGTTTGTTGTATGCAGTTGATGATGCACGAAGTGAGTTATCTTCATCATCTAGAATCACATCAGATGAGAGAGAGTAATTCAAGTGATCAAACACCAACCGTTTGGCTGTCTTGCAGCAACACTTGATTACATTCTCATGATATTGATTATAGTGATGTTCATGATATGGAGTCATTGCTCCATGGGATGAAGTCGCAGTCTTTCACTTTTATATAATGAGTTTGCAGAGATCTGGTATAGTAGCAGAAAAGAAGAAGAAGAAGGAGGAGGCAGACTCTACCTTATTACATTAGGAATATGATGCATATTCCTAAATTTTTGAGTTCCCTGCGTGTACATGGCAATACTAAGTCTATTAACGTAGTTGAGGGGATTCTGACTCTTAGATGCCCTAATTGTGCGAATGTTAGTAGTTTGCGTAGACAATATTGGAGTCTGATGGCATGCCAACTGGTTTGTTTAAGGACCTTCTGTTCTGCGCCAATTAAGATAGGCGTGCATGTCAGCATCTCGTACCACTTGATTATAATCTGTGACACCGTTAGCTTCCCATGTTCTGTTCTTGATATGCACAGAGTAGGGAGATCACGGTGCTAGCCTGATTGGCGTGGGATAGCTTGGCCCAAACCAATGTGGCATGGAGTGGGCAATATGCCTTGGTGCTCTGCGCGCACTGGCACAATGCGTATGGCATGGCGCCTATGGGCAGAAGAAAGCAAACTCTGAACAGAATCTACTTTCTTGAAAGTAGAGCTCTTGTTCGAGATGCTTTGACATTGATTGGCGCAAAGGCACAATCGAGTGAGTTTTCCACCAAGTCGAGGACTAGGGAAGAGTGGGGAGTGGCCATATGGTGTTTTTCCTTGTATTGAGTAGAAGTAGAAACAATTGGCGCAACATTGGGCTTTGGAGTCCAGATAGCGTGCACTTTGTTTTTGATAGCCGTAGTAGTGGCGCACTTGGCAGTAGCGCGCTTAGCACCCCCGGCGCCAATTAGTTCCTCGTAAGTGGTTTGGTCAAACTCGACGACCAAAGTCTCCTGTGTTGTACCGACCGACGCAACATCACATTGAGTTATCGCCTTCTCGCTAGAGGAGAAAGTCGTCCCCAGCAGAGTTGCCATTTTTTGGCAAAAACAAAAGTTTCCCGAGAAAACTTAAATACAAACTAAGAAAAGAAAATTACAAGAGTACAATTTGATTATGGGAAAGTATAACTTTAGGAATCTGATCAGAAGACGTTTACTTTATCTCTTGGACGATGCGACGTCAGAGAAGAAAAGCTCTGAAATGTGCTGCGGAACCCTGGTCAGAAGATTATGATCATTGATGATCCTTTGAAGGGTGATTTTGAACTCTATTTACAATATGGGATAACAGTCAGGTAGTTGCAATGATTGGCGCATAGTACTAAACATGATGATTATGCATTGTTTTGGCGCACCATACTCTGTTTCACCCATTTGTACGAACAGTTAGTTTACTGCGTGGGATGCATGGCATTCTGTGAGAGAAGTGTACTTTGTCATGAGAAGTGTTGCATGTACGTTCTTCGAGATTAGTAGCATGAATGTCATGTCATCTTTAACTACTTCTAGATGATAGTTGATTGATTGGCACCAAATGATGAATGGCGTATGGTGTTGAGCGCCAATTTGTAAAACTTGCTAAGTATGATTCTGTGAGGAGTCGGTTACTTTGTGCCAATGAAAAAGGCGTCAAGTAACCGACAACCATCATTATGACTGTTTTGACATAATCTTCCTCGAGCGTCATGCGCTCGAAATTCAAAGGATTTTCCTCGACTGCTATATTGTCAGTCATTATGACTGACGACTTAGCTTCTCAAGGAAGCCCACACGTGGCATCCATACGTCATTTGATGAGATGCGTCATCTGTTGCTAAGCGCTATTTTATGTTGGACGCTATTTGATGCTGGATACTATTTGTGAATGGTGCAATTAGTATTTTAAAAGCTTCTACAAGGGCCAAAAAAGAAGGACTATTGTTAGGGTTATATACTGAAAGCATCACTTTTGTAGTAACCTTATTTCCTTAAATTTTGAATGAGAATCATATGGACAAATGTTTACATATTGTATTTGTTGCAAGTGTTAATGCAAATGTCTGATATTCTATATTGTAGATAATATGGTGTGTGGTGTCACTCAGAAGATCATATTATCAGTTCCCTATGGAGTATATAAATAGTTCACAACCTAGATGGACTTGGATAATCTATTGGAAAGTAGTGTAATTTGGTATTAGTCTATCTTGACTATAGGTTTATACTAGTACACTTTGTGTGTATTGAACATGACCACTTGAGGTTGTTCTCTGTGACTACATAAGAGAACAAACACCTCTGTTATTATGGATGCTTGTGCTCTTAATTCGGATATATAACATACATGTATATGCATGTGCATTACTTTGACTCATGAAAGAGTGAGATTCATTATGGATCAACAACCTCTATGAATTGGGTAATAATATTGTATGTATGATGGGCTGTTGATTATAAATGGAATCCATATCCCGATACATCGGGTTGATGATGTCCCCTTAAGGAGGTCATAAGGATTGTCATGTAAACCCTGCAGGTGGATTATATCCGACATGACAAATGAAGTTGAGCGATACTACTTAAGGATAAAAGATGTCAAATCAATATAGTTGTCAGTAACTTAATTTGATCGACGAACATTCGTTATCTTATATGGGAAGCCAAACGAGCATATAATAAAAGGAGCCCACAAACATAATTTGGGATTAGGGAGGTAGTACAACAATAGCTTATTAGTGGACTGAGCTATTGTTAATGGACCTAGATTGTGTGCTCGGGCTGAACACGGGATATCCAGATCCGTTAGGAGGCCTAACGCTAATTTCTCCTCATGGTCCCTGCCGTAGCCTATATATATCCTCTATTCTCTGGCCATCATATTACTGATTAGAAATCTGAAGCTTTCTCTAAAATTCGTGATTCACGTAAGGAGAGAGAGAGGGCTGCCAAGGAGAAGAAAAGGTTGGGAGATCGTGGGGTCGTCCGTTCGAGATTGCCAGGAATTACTTGTCTTCTTTCCACCGCAGGTATAATTCGTGAACTCTAGTTTCCGCCTATGAAGGGTTAGAACACGTATTAAATCTGTTTAACTTTCTATCGATCAATATGCACACCAAAGTAAGGGTCCTGGGAATCTCCAGTTCCATCACATTTGTGGTTGACCTTCGTCAAAACAAGCATCCAATTCAACCCGACGTGTCCTTGGTGATCGATCTGACTCATGTTGCGATCATTGCAGTAGCAAATATTGTAAATAAACCTCCATGTATCAAACTTCTCGGGGATATTTTTCTGAAAAAAGAAATTATGTACATACCTAATGAATAAGGTTATGCTTTTGATTACTTTAGTGTTCCTAAGACTGATCTAAAAACTGTAGACTCTTTGTGTTCACTTATCATGGATATGAAGCTGTCACTGCCTGTGTCTATTTCTTCTAGAAGTAGTACACCGTGTATGTTATACGAGAATTCTTACTTTAATGTACCAGCTAGGTCGATTGGTGAGACACTAATCATTTTTGGCCGAGCCGAGGTTCCTAAAGAAGCTTTAATCGATGATCCAGAACCATATACCGGTAGTATGCAGCTTTACCAGTACACTCCGCAAGCGAAGAATATCATTTCAAAAAAGGGGTTATGATTTAGATAGTCAGCAAGGCCTTAATTTTGGTAAGGGCCGACGTTTACCACTGCGTATCCAAACTCCAAAAGGAAAACCGCAGGACTATTATCATCGTACTCGTTATGGGTTAGGGTATGTAACTCCTCCGACCACTCCAGATATCTCAAATGAAGAAGACAGTGAGACGCATTCTCATTCTTCTGATTCCTCAGCATGGGATTCAGATCACAGTATGGGAAAATATTCAGAGATATTTTCTCAGCTTATATGGTATCTGGTGATCGAACATATGACGTAGATATTTCTATTGAACCTTTTGAAGTTGAGCCTTGGGGTCAAGAGCTTGAGACCCAATAGGAAATACGGTTTGAGCAACGGGAGCCTCATACCGAAGATGAAGTTGTTCAAGTTAATTTAGGTGACATAGAGTCGCCTAAATCAATATTTGTCAGCAAAAGTTTATCTGACAAAGATAATATTCTTTTCTCGAGCTCATTAAAAAGCATATAGATATGTTTGCTTGGAGTTATGAAGATATGCCAGGGCTTGTCACATAGTTAGCATTGCATCGCCTTAATATACTTCTTAATGCTAAACCTGTAAAGCAAAAGCAGCGGTGATTCCATCCAGATATGATGGAACCTATCATGATTGAGGTAAAGAAACTCATAGAAAGTGGCTTTGTTCGAGAAGAATAACATCCTGATTGGGTTGCTAATATTGTCCTGATCATGAAAAAAAAAGAACATTCGAGTATGCATTGATTATCGATATCTTAATCAAGCTTGTCCAAAGGATGAGTTTCCTCTTCCAATCACAAACGTCATAATTGATAACACTTGTGGCTTTGAACGTATGTCCTTTATGGATGGTTCAGGCTACAATCAAATTAAAATATTTCCAGCTGATGAAAACAAACATCATTAAGGGCATACTGTTATACGGTGATGTCCTTTGGTTTAAAGAATGCTGGAGCTACATATATGTGCCATAAGCAAAAATTTTGTGAACATTTGCAAAAAATAGTGCAATGCTATGTAAACGACATTGTAGTTAAAAGTCGTTCAAAGCGCGATCAATTTCAAGATTTGAGAATGTGTTCGAATTAATGCTTGTACACTAGCTCAAGATGAATCCTACAAAGTCATTTTTGGGATTCTCTGGCGACAAATTTCTTGGGTTTGTAATAGCTTCAAAGGGAATACATATCGATCCCATCAAAGTTAAAGCCGTCTTAGAAATGGATTCCCAAAAGAATATTAAAGAACTTCGTAGTCTACAAGGCAGGATGGCCTACATTCGTAGATTCATTTCAAATCTGTCAGGATGGTGTCGACCCTTCACTCAATTAATGAAGAAAGGAGTATCTTTTGTCTGGGATGAAAATTATCAACAAGCATTCCATGATACTAAGAGGTATCTCGCCGATCCTCCAATATTGGTGGCTCCAGTTGTGGGTAAACCATCCTTATTATATGTTCATACAATGGAACATTCTCATGATGTGCTATTTGCTCAAAAGAATAATGAAGGGCATGAACAAGCTATTTATTTTTGAGCCGTATGATGATCAATGCAAAGCACAAATATAATCTCATTAAGAAGGAATGTCTGGATTTAATTTTTGTAATCCAAAAGATACGTCATTACGTAATTGGACAAACTATCCATGTCATATACAGGGTCAACCCCCTTAGGGTTCTCATGACCAAACCAAGCGCACTCAATTGTCGACTCGCTTCTTGGGAAATGTTGTTATCTTCCTATGATATGGCTTATGTACCCAAGAAAGTAGTTAAAGGTCAAGCTTTGGCTGATTTCTAGCTGCACACTCGGTAGCAGAAACTTTTAAATTCTATGATAAAATTTCGGATAAAGTATTGGACTCTAATACAACGACAAAAGAGTATATTGGAGAATGTTCTTCGATGAAGCATCAAGAACTGGCCCCAAAAGCAATATCATAGCAGGAGTAGTGTAGCTTCCCTTCCCGAAAAATTTTTAAAATATTTTTTTATTTTATTGTTTTTTTAGATTTTTATAAATAATTATTTAGTTAATTATTACGGTAGATGACTTTCGCTAGGGTTGAGATTTGGAGTACAAGACAACTAGAAATCATGGCACGGGCAGTGCAGTAGCATGTTTTGACTAGTGTTTAGCCATGGCAGAGGAGTGCCAAGCAATCGGTGTGTCCTAACTAGGAAAATCAGGCCAAGTTATAACATGACCATTAGAAATAGTTTAATTAATTATTATTAGATTTATTGACTTTGCAGAAACCAGTTATACCATTTTAGCCCAGACTGGATCCGAACTGAGCTCAAGCCCATGTAGGCATGTAGTGAGACCCAATACGACCCTGTAAACATATTTTATATGTGTACAATTATTTCCTAAATTATTCTAGGTATTGATGTGCATTTTAATTATTTAAATAATTGTACAACAAATTGGTATTATTATTAAATATCGTTTCACCAATTGTACAATTTTTGGGACCTGAATAAAGGTGAGTAGTATGGATTCACCAAACCACCGGTTAAGTATTATTTTATTTGTGGTGATTAAATAAATATGCTTATTACTATTAGATATTAATATATTGGTTAATTGAATATTTTGTATATATATTTTTAGGAATTGGCGATTTATATTTATTAAATCAGTTATTATATAAACGATATGTATAAAGATATGTGTGTGTATATAGATATCATTGGTGAATATATATGTATATGTATATATAGATATATATGTGCATATATAGACATTATTTTGTTATAAGTTGTTTCTATTGTCTAATACAGTGAAATCATATACTAGTTGTTCAAGATTGTTAAACTCCTTGATGCTTGATTTTGTTTTTGGTACTTTTAGATTATGTACATCTTCCTTGTAATTTCATTCGGACCAATTGCATAATTGCTTCACAACATAGCCTATAAAAGAAGGAACAACTATTTTATAACATTGTACCATTTCATGTTGCAAATATTTCTCCTTTTCTAACCTCGACTTAGATGAGGAGGAGGAGGATTTGAACTTAGAGGAAGAAGTAGCTAAGCATCGCATTTTACTGCAGTCTGTAGTAATATTTCTCTCTGCAGACAGGCTTATACACAATTCCTAATATAAAGCTGATAAGACTGCAAATAGAAAAGAAAAAGAAATACAGAAAGAAATAAAACTAATATCCCACCTAAACCCAGCCCGGCCTAATCTCCTGAGACCGAGCCCACATCAATCGGCCCAAGTTCCCTGTGTTGCACAGGCCCACACCCGAGACCACCTGCAAACCATACCCAAAAAGTCAGCCCAGCCAATATTTCCTTCCCTCACGCACAGACCACAGGCTGAGCAAACACCCCCGCACAGGAATTCCCCAACAGCAGGTTTGGAAACCCGACCCATATGTATTGGTATACATATCGAGAGAGTTGCTCACGAAAAACCTAACTCTACCCCTCGACACCCAATACAGAACAAGCCTCGACCCTCCCCATCCCTGGGCGAGCCTCCAACGGCGGCCGTCGGCCGGCCACGGACAGAGAAGCACCGGCAACAGAAGACCTGCGCAGGCCACCCGAGCCCGATCACCAGTCGCGACCCCCTTTTTAAAGTATGATTTCTTCCTCGATTCTTAATCGTTTTTAGATTTGTAAAGTGTTATGGAAACCTTAGACAACCCTCTAGGGAACCCAGTAACTAGAATCAAGAGGAGTCGAAAGACCGGCCCGACAAATCGACTCAAAGTCGAGAATAATCTGTCCAAAAAATAGAACATCAAAGCAGCCCCATAACCCAACTTGGAAGGCCGCTCCTGAACTGAATAATAAGTTTTTAAGAACCAATTAAAAACAGTCCTAGAAGACCTATAGATCTCGGAAACCCTCTTTACGGAAGATGAAATGATCGACTGAGCGCCGAGAAATCGGTGTCTCAATTTGACCAAAAACATGTTTTCAAAACAGTAAAAATCAATAAAATCCCTCCGATACAACGTCCGTCCCGCCAAACCGGTTGACATGGTCGTGAACCAAAAGCATCGAAAGCTGTGTATCGGCTTCGTGGTCGTATAGGCTTTGACGAAATTCAAATTGGTCGCGTGTGCGCGACGAATTTGATACGTATCCGTCGAAAGTCGCCGTATCGTGCACTTTGCAAATTCTCCAATTACTTTGTGCATGCTCGTCAGATCGAGACGAAACTTGGCCAACAGGACCGTATCATTTTTCTGGTCCTGTACGCCAAGTTTGGTCCAATTCTGAGACAGTTGATAAAATCACCGTTTTGCGGGCCCCACGGTCCTACTCAACGGGCGATTTTGTGTACGGCCTGCCGGAATCCAACTTTGGACATACGGTTGAGTTCGTATCGGAAAACTGGATCTGTAGACATGTAGTTTGATGACTTTAGAGACCATTGACTCTGGCAGCTTTTTGGTGCAAAGCGGGTCCAACGGCGGACATCGTTTTTGTCCAAAATTACCGTTTTGCCCCTGTGTCCAGAATTGGACTTAAGGACAGGCAATCCTAGCTAATTTGACTATTCTAAGAACGTTGGTAATATTTATTTTAGCTTTTGGAGACAGTTGTGATGACTTGGACTTTCTGACTTATTGATTGGAGTTACATTGTTGGTTCTTCGTGCAACCCTCAGGCAAGTATACCTTGCCTTTCTACACAACTTTATTTACATGCACTGTCTTTATTTATTATCCAGTTTTCTCATATTATTGATATGTATCTTTCATATCCTGTTCATATATTGGTACCATTGATTTGTAGACCGTGTTTGCAGTTAGCCTTGTGTCTTATTCGTGCCTTGATTGAGTCGTGCCTTCGTATCTTGAACCTTGAAGCTAATCTGCGAGTCCACAATAGGGACGAGGGTTAGTAGTTATTGGTCCACACCTGCGAGTCCACATTAGGGACGAGGGTGATGCTAGCCTGCGAGTCCACATTAGGAACGAGGGTTAGTAGTATAGGGTTTACGCCTACGAGTCCACACTAGGGACGAGGGTGATGCTAGCCTGCGAGTCCACACTAGGAACGAGGGTTAGTAGTAGATGCTAGCCTGCAAGTCCACATTAGGAAGGAGGGTTAGTAGTAGGGTTTACGCCTGCGAGTCCAAACTAGGGACGAGGGTGATGCTAGCCTGCGAGTCCACACTAGGGACGAGGGTTAGTAGTAGATGCTAGCCTGCGAGTCCACATTAGGGATGAGGGTTAGTAGTATAGGGTTACGCCTGCGAGTCCACACTAGGGACGAGGTTGATGCTAATCTGCGAGTCCACACTAGGGACGAGGATTAGTAGTTGTTCAAACCTGCGAGTCCACACTAGGGACGAGGGTTTGAGTATTCGTTTCGGTTATCCGTTGACATCTTGACATGAGTTCTCTAGTCCTTGTTCAGCAGTTCATTTTCGTGTAGACAGTGTATAGATTCGTGCTTATTTATTACTCAGTTTTACTTGTTTATTCTATATTTTTCTCCATGCATAATAAACTGTTAGAAAGGCTCATTTTTATGTATCTTGCTAGTCCTCTGAGGACCTGATGATCTCTTCAGGTTTAGCGACTACATGGAGTTAGTTAGCAAGACAGGATGATAGAGGATTGCGATGTATGATACAGGTATTTGTTTGTGTTATTTCTTTATTATCTTCTTGTGCTTTATATTCCATACCATGATATACTCTGCTTATTTATAGGCTCATATCATTCTTAGAGTCTAATTGAACAATATGCTAATGCGCTGCAGACCATGACCCATACTTGTTCATTCTTGTTTATATGATTCATGTGGATTGAGATATAGTTTAGATTAGATATGATACCCATGACCTTGACAGCTTATACGTACTCGAGTCGGGCTGGAGTCCGCTCGATACGTAGCTGGCTTGCTCACGAACTCGCGTCCAAAAAGCGGGTACGGGTCGTGACAAGTTTTTTTGATGGCCCATGCAGGTCAGAGCATATCGTATCGGTTACGTAACTGTACTGATACGAGCCTGTGACCTTGACTAAACCTTAGAAATCTCAATCCACTATGCCTTGAAAATTTTCCTAGAAATTCTCTACGTCCTTGAAAACTCCATATTTGCTCTCGATTATACTTCCTTGCTTCTTGTGCCATTGATTCTCGTCCCTTTTATTTCGGGGTGACGAATGATCGTGCTATGTAGGATTTATCAGAAATTCTTAATTTATAGTATAATATTGCTTGACTATTGAATATTTGGTTGTCTGATAGATATGTGGGGATTGTAGAAGCCATATGTCTTAGATATCTAAGGATAATGACTCTAGCGACTTGATGGAAGGTTATAAGTTTTAGTGACATACCTTTGAGGGAGTAGTGACCAAAGGTGGGTAGAAGTCCTCACGTATTCGAGGTTATAAAATATTTTTGAGAAATTAAAATTTGAGGAGATTAAGGTGGTAGTAGACTTTGAAATTTTAAGGGATAGTCATGACCTAGAATTTCGAGGACGAAATTATTTTAAGGTGGGTAGATTTGTAGCTCCCCTTCCCAAAAATTTTTTGAAATATTTTTTTATTTTATTGTTTTTTTAGATTTTTATAAATAATTATTTAGTTAATTATTACGGTAGATGACTTTCGCTATGGTTGAGATTTGGAGTACAAGACAACTACGAATCATGGCACGGGCAGTGCAGTAGCATGTTTTGACTGGTGTTTAGCCATGGCAGAGGAGTGCCAAGCCATCGGTGTGTCCAAACTAGGAAAATCAGGCCAAGTTATAGCATGACCATTAGAAATAGTTTAATTAATTATTATTAGATTATTGACTTTGCAGAAACCAGTTATACCATTTTAGCCCGGACTGGATCCGAACTGAGCTCAAGCCCATGTAGGCATGTAGTGAGACCCAATACGACCCTGTAGACATATTTTATGTGTACAATTATTTCTAAATTATTCTAGGTATTGATGTGCATTTTAATTATTTAAATAATTGTACAACAAATTGGTATTTTATTATTAAATATCGTTTCACCAATTGTACAATTTTCTGGACCTGGATAAAGGTGAGTAGTATGGATTCACCAAACCACCGATTAAGTATTATTTTATTTGTGGTGATTAAATAAATATGCTTATTACTATTAGATATTTATATTGGTTAATTGAATATTTTGTATATATATATTTTAGGAATTGGCGATTTATATTTATTAAATCAGTTATTATATAAACAATATGTATAAAGATATATGTGTGTGTATATAGATACATTTGGTGAATATATATGTATATGTATATATATATATATATGTGCATATATAGACATTATTTTTGTTATAAGTTGTTTCTATTGTCTAATACAGTGAAATCATATACTTTTGTTCAAGATTGTTAAACTCCTTGATGCTTGACTTTGTTTTTGGTACTTTTAGATTATGTACATCTTCCTTGTAATTTCATTCGGACCAATTGCATAATTGCTTCACAAGATAGCCTATAAAGAAGGAACAACTATTTTATAACATTATACCATTTCATGTTGCAAATATTTCTCCTTTTCTAACCTCGACTTAGAGGAGGAGGAGGAGGATTTAAACTTAGAGGAAGAAGTAGCTAAGCATCGCATTTTACTGCAGTCTGTAGTAATATTTCTCTCTGCACACAGGCTTATACACAATTCCTAATATAAAGCTGATAAGACTGCAAATAGAAAAGAAAAAGAAATACAGAAAGAAATAAAACTAATATCCCACCTAAACCCAGCCCGGCCTAATCTTCTGGGACCGAGCACACATCAATCGGCCCAAGTTCCCTGTGTTGCACAGGCCCACACCCGAGCCCACCTGCAAACCATACCCAAAAAGTCATCCCAGCCAATATTTCCTTCCCGTACGCACAGACCACAGGCTGAGCAAACACCCCCGCACAGGAATTCCACAACAGCAGGTTTGGAAACCCGACCCATATGTATTGGTATATATCGAGAGAGTTGCTCACGAAAAACCTAACTCTACCCCTCGACACCCAATACAGAACAAGCCTCGACCCTCCCCATCCCTGGGCGAGCCTCCAACGGCGGCCGTCGGCCGGCCACGGACAGAGAAGCACCGACAACAGAAGACCTGCGCAGGCCACCCGAGCTCGATCACAAGTCGCGACCCCCTTTTTAAAGTATGATTTTCTTCCTCGATTCTTAATCGTTTTTAGATTTGTAAAGTGTTATGGAAACCTTAGACAACCCTTTAGGGAACCCAGTAACTAGAATCAAGAGGAGTCGAAAGACCGGCCCGACAAATTGACTCAAAGTCGAGAATAATCTGTCCAAAAAATAGAACATCAAGGCAGCCCCATAACCCAACTTGGAAGGCCGCTCCTGAACCGAATAATATAAGTTTTTAAGAATCAATTAAAAAAAGTCCCAGAAGACCTATAGATCTCGGAAACCCTCTTTACGAAGATGAAATGATCGACTGAGCGCCGAGAAATCGGTGTCTCAATTTGACCAAAAACATGTTTTCAAAACAGTAAAAATTAATAAAATCCCTCCGATACAACGTCCGTCCCGCCAAACCGGGTGACGTGGTCGCGAACCGAAAGCATCGAAAGCTGCGTATCGGCTTTGTGGTCGTATGGGCTTTAGCGGAATTCAAATTGGTCACTTGTGCGCGACGAATTTGATACGTATCCGTCGAAATTTACCATATCGTGCACTTTGCAAATTCTCTAATTACTTTGTGCATGCTCGTCAGATCGAGATGAAACTTGCGCCAACAGGACCGTATCATTTTTCTGGTCCAGTACGCCAAGTTTGGTCCAATTCTGAGACAGTTGATAAAATCACCGTTTTGCGGGCCCCACGGTCCCACTCAACGGACGATTTTGTGCACGGCCTGCCGGAATCCAACTTTGGATATACGGTTGGGTTTGTATCAGAAAATTGGATCTGTAGACATGTAGTTTGACAACTTTAGAGACCATTGACTCTGGCACGCTTTTCGGTGCAAAGCGGGTCCAACGACGGACACCGTTTTTGCCCAAAATTACCGTTTTGCCCCTGTGTCCAGAATTGGACTTAAAGACAGGCAATCCTAGCTAATTTGACTATTCTGAGAACGTTGGTAATATTTATTTCAAGTTTCGGAGACAGTTGTGATGACTTGGACTTTCTGACTTATTGATTGGAGTTACATTGTTGGTTCTTCGTGCAACCCCAGGCAAGTATACCTTGCCTTTCTACACAGCTTTATTTGCATGCCCTGTCTTTATTTATTATCCAGTTTTCTTATATTATTGATATGTATCTTTTATATCCTGTTCATATATTGGTACCATTGATTTGTAGACCGTGTTCGCAGTTAGCCTTGTGTCTTATTGGTCGTGCCTTGATTGAGTCGTGCCTTCGTATCTTGAACCTTGAAGCTAACCTGCGAGTCCACAATAGGGACGAGGGTTAGTAGTTATTGGTCCACACCTGCGAGTCCACATTAGGGACGAGGGTGATGCTAGCCTGTGAGTCCACACTAGGGACGAGGGTTAGTAGTAGATGCTAGCCTGCAAGTCCACATTAGGGACGAGGGTTAGTAGTATAGGGTTTACGCCTGCGAGTCCACACTAGGGACGAGGGTGATGCTAGCCTGCGAGTCCACACTAGGGACGAGGGTTAGTAGTAGATGCTAGCCTGCGAGTCCACACTAGGGACGAGGGTTAGTAGTAGATGCTAGCCTGCGAGTCCACATTAGGGATGAGGGTTAGTAGTATAGGGTTTACGCCTGCGAGTCCACACTAGGGACGAGGGTGATTCTAGCCTGCGAGTCCACACTAGGGACGAGGGTTAGTAGTAGATGCTAGCCTACGAGTCCACATTAGGGACGAGGGTTAGTAGTATAGGGTTACGCCTGCGAATCCACACTAGGGACGAGGGTGATGCTAATCTGCGAGTCCACACTAGGGACGAGGATTAGTAGTTGTTCAAACCTGCGAGTCCACACTAGGGACGAGAGTTTGAGTATTCGTTTCGGTTATCCGTTGACATCTTGACATGAGTTCTCTAGTCCTTGTTCAGCAGTTCATTTTCGTGTAGACAGTATATAGATTCGTGCTTATTCATTACTCAGTTTACTTGTTTATTCTGTATTTTTCTCCATGTATAATAAACTGTTAGAAAGGCTCATTTTTATGTATCTTGCTAGTCCTCTGAGGACCTGATGATCTCTTCAGGTTTAGCGACTACATGGAGTTAGTTAGCAAGACAGGATGATAGAGGATTGCGATGTATGATACAGGTATTTGTTTGTGTATTTCTTTATTATCTTCTCATACTTTATATTCCATACCATGATATACTCTGCTTATTTATAGACTCATATCATTCTTAGAGTCTAATCGAACAATATGCTAATGGGCTACAGACCATGACCCATACTTGTTCATTCTTGTTTATATGATTCATGTGGATTGAGATATAGTTTAGATTAGATATGATACCCATGACCTTGACAGCTTATACGTACTCGAGTCGGGCTGGAGTCTGCTCGATACGTAGCTGGCTTGCTCACGAACTCGCGTCCGAAAAGCTGGTGCGGGTCGTGACAAGTAGGGGTAGTATTGATATCCCCTAATAATCTGGTCATCCACCGTGCTTATTCTGTCGTGGAGCCTTGTTCCAATAATGTTACAGAATATAATGCTCTACTTATTGGACTCTAGTTGGCCAAACAGTTGGGAGTAGATTATCTGGAAGCTTATAGTGAGTCCAAGTTGATAGTTAGTCAAGTTCAAGGAGAGTATGAGGTTCATCATGAAGACCTGATTTCATATTATCAAACCACTCTCAAAATAGCCGCTACCTTCTCCAGGAATTTCATTGAATATGTACCTCAGTTAGAAAATATAGAAGCAAATTCTCTAGCAGGTTTAACAACATCACTTGCTACCCCAGTCAACACTCAAAAGTTGATTACAGTGATTAGTCGAGAATTATTCTATACTAAGAATAATCTTGATGTTCACCAGAGCTATTCAGCAATAACAGACGTTGACAATAAAGATTAGAGATTCCTATTTATAGAATATAATGTTTATGGAATTCTTTCCAACGATCTAAAGGAGGCTATTTCAATAAAGAGATGTGCTCTTTGCATCTTTTATGATGCAGCATCTAAAATATTGTATCGAAGATCATATGACAGGCTACTTCTATGATGTTTATCTGAGGAAGAAGCTAAATAGGCCCTTCATAAAGCTCATGACGATACTTGTGGTGCCCATCAACCTGGTCCAAAATTACAGGATTGACTAAGGCATTTGGGTTATTATTGGCGTATTATGGTGGCTGATATCATAAATTACACAAGATAATGCCAAGGCTTGTCAAATTCATGCAGACTTCATACATTAATCTTCAGAATTTCTGCATCTGACAGCTGCATTGTTGCCCTTTTAAGCTTAGGGAATGGATATCATTGGACCTATCAGTCCTCCTTCTTCTAGGGGACATCGATTTATCTTAGCGATAACTGACTATTTTTTCAAATGGACGGAAGCCATACCACTCATTGAAGTAAAGACCTCTAATGTCATCTGTTTCATCAAGCATCATGTTATCTATTATTTGGACAACCTCGAACGATTGTCCATGATAATGGCCCACAATTTATGAGCATAGATTTCTATTTGTTTTGTGAGAGAAACCATATCCATAATGTAGCCTCTACAACTTATAATCCTGTAGCTAATGGGTTAGCTGAAGCTTCCAACAAGACTATTATCAAGTTGCTCAAGAAGTTCGTTTCATATAACAAACGTAATTGGAATGAGAAACTTGGTGAATGTCTTTGGGTGTACCGTACTACAGTTCAAACTCCAACGAATAATGCCGTTTTCCTTGGTCTACGGAAGCGAAACAGTTCTTCCTCTAGAGATTCAAATCCCTTCTCTCCGAATTTCTTTATCCAATGAATTAACAACTGAAGAAAATGACCATCTACGGTTACAAGAGTTGGAAGCACTCGATGAGAAACGATTTATGGCTCAACAACGGATTGAGTTATATCAAGCCCGCATCTCCAAAGCTTTCAACACGAAGGTAAAGGAGCAAATTTTTCAGGTCGACGACCTACTTCTTTCTATAAAAAGGCCAATAGTGATGACACATAAAACCAAAAAAAAATTCATATCTAAATGGGAAGGACCTTTTGTTGTCGAATCAGTGTATTCGAATGGTGCATATAGGCTAGCAAATCCTAATGGTGATTTACTGATGACGCCCTAATAATGGAAAATTCTTAAAAAATATTATGTCAAAACTAAAATAGACATTGTCTTGCAATACCCAGCAAGTCTTGTACAGTGTTTTACATTTTCTTTCTGGAATAAGGAATATCCTAAACTTTGAACCATTATTTTTATCCCAGAAGTTCTGAATAAGTTATAAATAATGGGTCCTCACAAATTTTCCAGCATCTTCACCCTCAATTCTTACAAAAATTCCTGTAAGAACTTTTCTAGACAATCTCTCCAATTTATAAGTCGTCATTAAAGTCAAGTCGCTTTACAGACATCTTATTTCAATTCCCCAGCTAGGATCAAAATGATCTATTTGTCGAAAGAATATTTATGTCCATATTACCTATAAATTATTCTACGCCACCTACCCTCTATAAAGATTGATAAGTTTGCCATGTCCATATTACCTCTATGGGTGAGCATTCGGTTTATTCGGTTTCAACTGAACCGAAATAGTCACCGAATCAACCAAAATCCAAAAAATTCAAAACCGAAACCGAACCGAAATTAGTCAAAACCGAAACCTAAACCGAACCAAACCTAATAACAATTTGGTTTATTCTATTTACTCGGTTTGTTAAGTTTTAATATTTATATTATTTTATTGGTCGGGTCCAAAGTTAGGATCATGGTTTACTTTTATTAAAAATTATAATTTTGATGAACACATTTAATATTTCAAAGTTGCGTCCAAAGTTGGACTAGTTGTTAATTATCAAAATTTGATTTCAAAATAAATACATTGAATTGTTTTCAAAATATACACATTTTTAATTGCAAATATGCATAAAAAATGAGGATATTTACATAAATGTGTAAGTCTTATTCGATTTTTGGTTTTAGACCAAAACCAAATAAGGAATTTTAGTATTTTCAAAACCGAAACCAAAACGAATATCTTATTCTGTTCAATTAGGTTGGACTTTCGATTCAAAACTGATAATGCTCACCCTTAATCATCGCTGAGCAAATTTATCCTAAAAGAATATTTATATCCATATTACCTATAGAATATTTCATATCATCGACTTTCTCTCTATATAATTCTATAAATTTGCCAAGTCAATATTGTCTAGCAAATTTATCCAGGAATGACTATCAAGTCCATATTACCTCTGATATACTTCCTGATCATAGTTTATTACTTGCATGTAGTCGAGTGCACCATAAGTAATAGGTCCACTAAAATCTACTTGTCACGCCCATAATACCTCTGACAAAACATTTTACTCTAGTATCTATACCTAGTTTGTTATGCCAAAGATAATAGGTCCACTTATAACATCTATCATGTCCATATTACCTCTGTTAGTGATCAATTTCTATATATATTATCTATATCTAATCAGGTATGCCAAGGATAATAGGTCCACTTCAATATCTATCATGTCCATATTACCTCTGATATTGATCAATTTTTTATCTATTATACTACACCAAAAAAAGCCTTTTTGGAACGGAAGAAATCCGTTCCAAAAATTTTTAGGAACGCCTTTATTCCATGCCTATTTTTAGGCTGCCAAATTTCTAGGAACGGAAAAACAGCGTTCCAAGGAATGATAATTGGAGCACTTTATATGTGTGCCTGTATTTGAACACCAAACAAGTGTTCCAAATTAAGCGTTTCAGATTAATTGTTGTGTTACTTACTGGAACGGTTTATATGCGTAACAGAATTGGAACGATAGAAAAGTGTTCATATTAATAATATTAATATAGACACATTTAATTTAAATGTTCATATTATTTGAAATTTCAAACCGGCATGTAGGTTGAATTAATATACAGATAAATATTTGAACATCCATAGTACATACACAAAAGACAGGTAAAGCTACATAAACTAATAAAGTCAAAATGTCTTACATAAACATTATATGTTTAATAGAACTTTACTAAACTAGGAACCATGGTACAAAATATTCGAGAGGTATGAAAATAATTTGAGCAATTTTTTCCTCATTCTCTAGCTTCCTCGTTGCTATTTCCTTCCTTTTACTATTCCTTCAAGCTTTGTGACCTCTCATTGTTGTGATGGTCATCGGGTTTGCAAAGACGAAAGGTCAATCTATGAAGAAAACTTTATAAGATTATCAAAAACTGCATTTGTACACAAAATAAGGGACAATATTGTTCCAAACAACATTCTGATTCCAGAGACAGTATATTGTAAAAATACAGTAGGCTTGTATACTCCTGCTCTTCGAAAATTGCAAGGGCATATAAAATCTCAAGTCATAGTCGACAAGCCATGTTTGAGTTTCAAACCCAAAATTCAAATATGAAACTATCACTCATCACTAGAAGGTGATATATACACGGAGGATTGTATTTTTTTTGGTTCTTTTCTTTCTTTGGACTTGAAAATATACTGGCCACGAGGCCTGTTAAGAATCTTGGCCATCATTCCCATTATGGTGCCAAAGCTTGATTTACATTGTTAGCCTACAGCTGAATGTATTGTTTGCAGTGAAAAGAATCATGGCAAAAAATGTATGAACTTATTGATTGCAGTGAAAAGAACCATGGCCAAAAATGTATGGACCAGAACTGAATTGAAGGTACCTGAACCACATGAAGAAATAGATCCCATCCGAACTATGTTTCCTTTCTAGAAAAAGCACAAACGTAAAAGACAATTTGATAAGTTATGGTGAATCAAAATAAAACGTAATGCACAACAATATAATGTAACAATCCTACTTTAGAGGCATGCATGAAACGTTGGCCATATAACAAGAACTTGCACAATAGTTATCTCTATCAGGAAAAGCTCTACAAATTCATCATTACATCCTACTGAAAGAAACAATTTTGCAGTGGTTGGCACTAACGCATCATTAGAACTTCATATTATAACATAGCAAAGATGAGCATTTGTATTCCGTAATTCTAGAAGCACACAATATGCTGATATAAAGAAGTGGCTACATTTCCCATTCTATCTACCTTTCCAAGTCACAAGACAACATGTTTTAAAGTCACAAGATGAACAATCCTTGCCCCAATATACAGGCGAGATGCTTATATCGCAATTAGAAACTGCATCCTCCGGGATGCAAGAAAAAGGCTTAGTTTTGCGCCATACGATACAAACAAACAACTGAAGTAACAACATATCTATATAGATTACCTGGAGGCTCTATATTTTGTTGAAATCAGTTCAATCGCATCGTACTAGAAGCCATCTTTGCTCTCTCCCCAAACCTGTTCAATGCTGACATAGCTCTTCCTTCTAAACGTTGAGGTATATATATGCTATAATTTTGTAAATTCCCAGGCCCGGGGTATCCTCCAGGCCTGAGCCCCCACCCAAAGCATGATGGACTCCCTGAACATCGTGAACCTTCTCTTTCACATTTGTCACTTCCCCTATAATTGACTTTAAAAGTCCCATATGGTATTTGGTATTATGTCAGTCCATTCAAAAATAAGTTAATAGATGAACAGGTTACATGAGTTGCATAAACAAAGTATAACACGTGTTGCGGAGTTTAGTTTAATCTGTTTAGTGGGTGCATATACTTTGAGTTAAATGGACAGATTTATTAACAATGTAACTTTGAGCTTTTAGAAACCATCATATGAATTTTTTAGTTCAGATAAAATTAAAACACACTATATATGTATATGTGCAGGACAGAAGACTTGAGAGTTTACTAAACAGATAAAAGAGAGTAATATTTTTTCCCTTTCGTAAAGAACAATAATAAACCAAACTTTCCAGTGAAGTCAGGACAACGCCAAATCAAGCGTGGACCATACAAATCATAAGACTAGAAACTACCCTCAGTGAACAGATGCTTAATGATTGCAATTTGAATTTGCAATATTTGTAAATAATATTTCTCTTACTTCCAGATAATGCGTGCAAAATTTATATTTATGTGTAAGCCCATAAATATGGCATTGTCATGGCAGGTTCTCTTGTGCAACAAAACCAAATTTCTTCATAGTTATATTTGCAATCCTACGTATTTGTTTCAATAAACTTGACTATGACAATTCTCCCATAACCTAATAACTAGAGGATCGTGTAATTTCCTGGATCCATTTTTCTGTGGTAAAGATGTTCAGATTTAGTAGTGTAGAAAATAGAAACAAATAAAAATGGACTCACCTTCTTTTTTGGTTATTTTTCCAGCAAAAAAGAGGTCTAGCAGCGAGTTTTGTCAAACCTTGGCTATCTCCCAGGAAGCAAGAGGTTCTAGAATGTTGAATAACATATTTGCTAGAAAAACACCCAAATATATATGCCCATCATATTGATGGCTCCATTTATTATTGAGTAATTGTAACCTCTGAACATGGTAAGCATTATAAATTTCAGTTCACTGAAAAGTCTGGCAATCTCAGTTATAAGAAAAGGTTAAATTTCTCGGTTGGTTACAAAATTAGAGATGAAACCAGAGATTCGGGAAAAACATTTCAAAGTAATAGGTCTCCATATATAGTGCTAACTACTTGATCCACATATGCACCATGTGGTTGGTGTATACACAGAAAATCAAGAGTAGATACATGTCAATTTTGGATCATCTCAAGTAATTCACCGACCAGTAAATATCTCGGCTGGATAATGCCATAAGAATCCTTAGGTGGCAAGAACGACATATATGCCAACATTGACTAGTCATATTAAGCACCTAGGCTTTCCTATTGAACATTATAATCCACCCTCTGTAAAAACAAGGAAGCAGATCTCGTGCCTATAACTTATAGTAAATACATCTTGTAGCTTTAGACAAGAAAAATAAAAGTTAAAAAATATGCTAAGACCTGATGAGAATATATTGGTATTCATCTATAAGAGGCATGGCCACTTCTTTTACTTGCTGGCAAGTTGAATATCAAGAGAGGATGCAACCCTCTTCAATGATTCTGAAGCTTTAAGCAGACCAGACTCATAATGGCCTGCAGAAACGAACATTCAGATGCCCACTGGAAGACGACACTTGTCCAAAAAAGACCTCTTTCATGTCATAGTCAAAACTGAATCTTCCTTCAAGACCTGGAGAACGAAAGATCAAAAGGGAGAGCACAAGTTATGTGGGTTTGCAATAGAAGCACGCCTCATGGAGAATCGGCATCTGCTATTAGCTTACCCTGCCAACAATTTTCTCAAGCAGCTGTAGATCACTCTTAGGAGAGCCTGTTGATTTCTTATGTTGTAGAAAGACAATTGGGGATTGAGGATCACTTGCTAATGTCAATCCTGGTACATCTGACAGACCTGAATGTTACAAATCAAATGCCAGAAAAACGGTTAAGGGTAATAACTGACCTATATAAACTCAGACATGAAACTTGAAAGTACCTTATCCCATCCGATGGGATCAACTATGGAGAATGAGAAAGCTGCATAAAAGAATTCATAAAGTTTAATGACCAATCTGTCATCAACCTTCTAATATTGTTGTCAAGTTCCTAGCCAAGGTAGCTATGAGCATGAGAGGTTCATGCCATAAAACTTAGACTTGTTAGTTGGTGGGTATGTACACCTACTTTGGCCATATAGTTTAAACTCGTGCAACCACTTAGCATCATCCAAGTTTTCCTAGACTGTAAAGAGTCCGAATGAAGAGGCAATATAACACAATTTGCTATCGGGAAGTGCATTAATCTCTATGACACATCAAGCCAATGAGTGAAAGAAATGACCAATACTTTGCAGTTTTAGTTGATAGTATATTTTGCTACAGCTTCTTGGTATTCAGGAGGATATAGTACGAACACATCGGCAAAGCTATGTCAGCAATGAACAGGTTTGGGGAAAGAGCAAAGATGGCTTCTAGTACGATGCGGTTGAACCGATTTCAACAAAACATAGAGCCTCCAGGTAATCTATAAGGATATGTTATTACTTCAGTTGTTTGTTTGTATTTTCTTATGCATAAATGGTGGTGAAAGATACACAAAAACTTTTTACTTCAGTTGTTTGTTTATATTTTCTTATGCATAAACTATGTCACTGTTAGTCTAGTAGCATTTAAATACTTCACAAAAACTCGGTGGAGCATTAACAAGCAGTAGCAAAAGGCTTGTGTTTGTGTTTGTGGTGCATCTTGGGTTTGTAGTCTGATTCTATGAGCTCCTATTTTTGCTTTGCCTCTGAATTTTGACCAACAAACTCTTCCTTATTTTTTGATTTACAAAGACATAAAAATGTCCAAATAGGATCGATGGAAGCCCAACACCCTTCAATAGATGGGAATCCCATTTATAACTATACTTGATAGAGTACTTCCTCCAGCTGACAACTCTCTTTGCTCTGGTAGATATGCCAAGCATACTTCTAATATCAATAAATATCTTTATCCTTACTTCAAGTTCGTCTAGGCTAATAAAAATCATTAACCACCTTGGTTACACTTGACATGTGCAAGTTGCCTAATAAACAAATATCAAACTGAATTTATTCACCTCACCACCTATCCAACCGGAAAAAATAACATCCATATACGAGTAGGATCTACCACTACAATGTTGTCATCTGCTAGTTTAAATGAACTAAACATATTCGTAGTCTACTTATACCAAGTAGCTAGGCTACTAATGGTAACACTGCAGCATATGAATAATACATAAGAAATGGAATTTTCAACCCAATTTTTGCACATCATGCCATGGCTGTCAGTCTCTGATGGCAATTCAACAAAATCTGATGATAATTCACATTGTATACTAGAATAACACAAGGAAGCCTTTAGCCACAACAAAAAATATACCCACCATATATAATTCAACAGCTCTTATTGTACCAATTAGAAATTGCAAATAAAGAAATGGAACTAAATTCAACAAAAAAGAAGAGTACTTCATCGAGATTACCTTATATTTCGTCCGTGCGTTGGCTGAGGCGGCCGAAGCATAGGAAGGTGAAGAAGATAGACGATATTTGGAAGGAAGAGGTAGATGGTGAGGAAATTTGGGTTGACGGTGGAGGAGACGAGATAGAGGAGTCTGAGGAACTTGCGAACTCTGGCTAGGTCCTCCAAGCACACGCCGGTCTGAGAACTCGCTGACACGGAGGAAGGATGGTACAGTCGGGGCTAAGAGAGAGGATAAGGGGAAGGGTATTGAGGAGATTGTAAATTAGGATTAGGGGTTTTTTTTATGGTGGAGGAGAAGTGAAGGAATCTAGAGTCAAGGGTTTTGTGGAGAAGAAACTAGATGATTTAAAGTGGCTCTTTCTTTTTAAAATCTGGAATGGGAGTGGAGAGAAAATGGAAACATTATAGGGTTAGGTTATTAAGGTCAAATATTTGGAACAAATTTGAAACGGTATAAAAGTGTACCTAAGTAAATAAATAAAATCGAAAATTAAAATAAAACATATTATGAACGCTTTTCTGATCAGGAACACTTTTTTACCGTTCCAGAACCTAGGTACAGAAAATAAGTGTTCCAGAGTGAAAAATGTCTAACGTTCCTAATTTCCCATTTTGGTGTAGTTTAATTATCTATACCTAATCAGGTATGCCAAGGATAATAGGTCCACTTCAAACATCTATCATGTCCATATTACCTCTGATAGGTGATCAATTTCTATATCTATTATCTATACCTAATCAAGTATGCCAAGGATAATAGGTCCACTTCATATATCTATCATATCCATATTACCTCTGATAGTGATCAATTTTCATATCTATTATCTATACCTAATTGAATATGTTACATATAATAGCTCCACATGATCATGATATTTATCTATGTCCATATCACCTCTAGAGAAATAGCAGAGGTTAAATATCCCCAGCAAGATGGAAAGTGTTCTTTATTTCTAAAAATTAAATGAAGATACAAGATACTTTCATTATCACCCACAAAAGAAAGAAAAGAAGCAATGTTACAAAGCTTCAAATATGTTCAGGCATTTTACAGAGCTCTGCAATCTTCTTCTTTAAAGTGTCAGTATCAGATTGCTTGTTGTTTGACTTCGACTTACTTAGAAACATTATCTTTGAACGGTGTCAGCTCAGTACGCTTTCCTTCTAGAGTGACAAGTTCAAAGTCAAGCATCTCAACCTTGTTCCTAGCCTTATTTGAGTGAGCAACAAAAACTTTTTGCTTCTCAGTTAAGTTAGGGCAGACTCCTCTAGAGCATAGACGTCTTAAATGGCTTTAATTTCAGCAGTAAGTTCACCCATCCGCATGATATTCCTTTCTTCATACGAAGTGTACTTGACTGAAGAAGCAGAGAGAAACTCGTATTCTTCACGAGCCTTTATAACTTGGTCTTTAAGAAACCTCTCCTAATTTACCAAGACAACTTCCTCCATATGAATAGCGTCGTTCATTTTATTGAGTTCATCAGATTCAATCACTAAGGGACCACGACGGTGGGCAAGACCAAGATTTACTACACACCCTTCGAGTATGTCTGTGACACCCCAGAACCGGAATACTGGAGAGCGGGGGCGGACATAGCCAGCTACGTATATTCAAATGGAATCCACCTCGCTATACGGTCACGGCTGTCTAGATATGAGGGTTTACTACAAGCCAACGGTTTCTTAAGGTCAAGCCTATTGTCTCAATCTCAAACAAGTAATATAGCTACAAGATGTTAGATCATCAAATATACAGTAAAAGGCGTCCCAAATATTACATATTCAGTTGATTATGAAGCTAGTCGTACAAAATGCGAGGACTAGCAAGAGTTAAGTCATACATGATCAACCCTAGGATTTGTTAATCATGCTACAGCCCGTGGGAGACAGTAAGTAAATGTACATCGAGCTAACAGGTGCTCGTCGGCAAAACGCCTCAAAAGAATAATTTACAATGGAGTGAGTGAAACAAAATAGAAAACTCACTCGTAGCCCGGGTTCCTTCTAGTCGCCACCATCGGGCTGGAGGTTCGGTAGATCCTCGGGTGCTGTTTCGAAATCTGGCCACACAAAACCAGCTGGGTCAAACCCCAGAAATAGCAAGTGCCACAAAGGAGGCCACGAAATAAGAACAAAGCCAGCATATCAGAACATGAGAAAAATAGAAGAAAATACAAGTAATAAAAGTATAACAGGACAATAAACGACTAGGGACATGGAACCATTTCGGGAGCCAGATTACAACCCGTAAACCAAACAAGGACCGGGGTTGTAACCCTTCGCCTGAATAGCCCTTGTCTCTATTCATTTATTGTTAAGGATAAGTAAAACAATCATGTTCAGAGGGAAACCAGGTACTAGGACTAAACAAGACTTAGACAGGGCTAGACAATGTTTGCCATTAAAATTGTTTTAATTGAAATCTTAATACAAACAGAACAGTGATACAATATAGGACTTAGATGTAGTCCTAGGAGTACACTTTTGTTTAAGCTGGGTCCTTAGTGCCAATGGAGCGAGTGGTAATGCGTTGACTCCGTTGACCGGCTGACGGCGGTTATCGGTTCTCTGAAGGTGTTGATTGCTCTGGGTGCTGGAGCTTGCTGAGAGGAGGAAGACGTTGAGTGTCTAGAACTGCCTCTCCGGTGATTCTCTGTTGTGGATTCTCTGTGAGTCTTGTGTTCTGAGTCTCTGTGTGTGTGTGAAGGGGATGATCCTTCTATTTATAGCTTTTGCAGGCTGGCTGCTCATGCGCGCATGTAGGATGCGCCGGTGTGGGGACGCCACGTAGAGGTTGCTGATGGAGGCGCATGGATGCTGCGCCCTGATCGAGGGGGAGAACTCTTCATACTGCTGTTGTGAGCCGGCACGTAGCAGAGGGAAGATCTTTCCGTTGCTGAAATCTCGGATGAGTTGAGTCAAAGGACACGTGTCGTCGTCTCATGGTTCGAAGATCTCGGATTTGGTGGAGAGAAGTGATCTGGTGAGCTGCGCCTTGGATTGGGCGCAGGAGGAGGCTGTGGCTCATAACCTTTAGGAGTTATAAACCATTTAGAGCGCATGGCTTTTGAGGCGCATGCAGGTGACCTTCCTTCTGTCTTTCGGGATCAGAGATCAGTCTGGGGCGCATGGCTTTTGAGGCGCATGCAAAACTTCAACCGGAGACTCTTCTTCTGTCTTTAGGGATCAGTGAAGGGTCTGAGGCGCATGCTGGTTTGGACGCATGGCCGTAGAGGCACATGCGGGTGTGGATGCATGGCCGTAGAGGCGCATGCGAGTGTGGACGCATGGCCGTAGAGGCGCATGCGGGTGGCCACGTGGCAGTAGCCGTCGGAATAGAGTCATGATGATGCTGACGTTGCCGACGCTTCGTTTTCTGAATAAAGCTGTCAACTGTTCAGACTTTGGGAGGCGTGCTGCCAACTCTGTCAGTTCAGCATTTAATGTTGGTGACGTTCGATGGACAGCTGAGTGAGCGCGTCGGTTGGCGTTCCACTCGGTATGGAGATGTGTGGGGGCGCACCCTCTATAATGCACCCAGTACTGTAGGGCGCGTCTGTGTGATGCGCCTGATGCCGAAGGGCGCGTCCGTGTGATGCGCTGTCTGGCTGGCGCATCGGACATGTCTTTTAATGATGCGGCTGTCTCGCTCTTTGAGTGCTATAAATAGCCGTTTGGCTGAATTCGAGGCGTCCGGTTCATCCATTTAATGTAAATTCATTGCACGGAATTCGGAGGGCCATCCACTTGGCGCGTGGGTTTGATCTGCCCGACCTATAAATAGTGGCATGGAGAGAAGGTTTGCTTCTCATTCCCTCACGTACTTCCAACATGAACTTGAACATGCGGGTGCATTCTGTTGACGAAGTGCTCCCGAGGGTGAAAATGAGACGCTGTGTTGTCTTTGATGCACTTGAAGGTGACTGTTACATGCAAAAGACGGAGTCGAGGGCTTCTGAGGCAGGCAGAAGGTGCCTGTTGCATCCAAAGATAGGGATGCTCGAGCCTCGTCTCCGTTATTCCGGAAGAGCCGTAGATCGGAATGGCGGTGCAAGGCTCTCTCTTCCTGCAAAGTGGGGTTTCCCCACTTTGATCGTGTCGAAAGCTGCTCCTTTAGCCGCGGTTTCGATCACGGTCTTCCTTCGGCTTTGGAGGCTCTTTCGAAGCCTCCCCTGGCCACAACATTTGCGGTGCTCTTCTCTTCCTTGGTTCCAGCCAGAGGGTTAAATGCTTTGTGTATCGAAGCATTTATCGGGCGAGCCTGGTTGGAAAAGCGGCACATAACTGGGCTCTGCTCGGCCAGGTGAGCCTGGCTGGAAGAATTTGGCTGAAGGGATGCACATAGCTGGGCCGGATGCACATAACTGAGCTGCTGAAGAGATGGCGGGATGCGCCTGGATGGAGGCGCATAGTATCTGCTGCGCCTCACTGGTGGCGCATGGTGAAGCTGCGCCTATCTGAAGGCGCATGGTGGCCGCTGCGCTTATCTGAAGGCGCACGGTGGCCGCTGGCTGTAGGCTTAGGATCTTTTCTTTGTAGAATTTCTCCTTTGTACAACCTTTTCTAGACATGTAATAGACTTTTATATATAAATAAAAAGTCCTTCTTCAAATGTCTATACTTATTGATTTTGCTGGGAAATTCTTCGTCTGAGTTCTAGCGCATGTAGTGTCTGGCGCATGGGCTTTCTGGTTGTGAAATTCCATGCTTCTACAAGACCCCCTTCAAAGTTTTCAAAACTTTTGAATAAGTTTTGGAATACTTTGAATAAGAAGCATGGAGGTCAGGGCGCATGATTTCTGGGCGCATACCTGTTCGGGCGCATGCTCTTCTCAGTTAATGATGATGGTGCCTCGGTAACCGAAAAGATTAATGATGATCTTTTGGTCTTATTTGCTGCTATCCTTGCACAGAACCCGAGGCGATGGCTGAGATCACACGTCATCTGTTCACGCGTGCGACCATGCCCTATAAATAGGTAAGAGTTGGAGAGAGAAAGGGTTCTTCTTCTCTGTGCCTCTGTTTCTTTAGAGTTTCTTCTTCAAAACCCTAACTTCTCCTTCTTCGAGAGAATGGCTCCCAAGACTCCTCGCGGCGCTGCCGGCAAGGGGAAGGAGAAAGCGAAGGAGTCTGCGGAAGTTGCGGCGGCGGTCGTTCCCCGTCGGCCTGTCGAAGTTCGGCCGGAGGTGGTTGGTAAGTCTCATTGTCCGTACGCCAACGCACATAGGCCTTGAGTCTTTAATGATGTGCCGCGGTCTTTGCCCGCCGACGCGCATGGGTTTAAACCTTGGATGCGCCGAGGCTATGCCGCTGACGCGCATGGGTTCAAATCCTGAAGATGCGCCGAGGCTATACTGCTGACGCGCATGGGTCCAAACTCTGAAGATGCGCCGAGGCCATACTGCTGACGCGCGTGGGTTCAAACCCTGAAGATGCGCCGAGGCCATACTGCTGACGCGCGTAGGTTCAAACCCTGAAGATGCGTCGAGGCCATACTGCTGACGCGCGTGGGTTCAAACCCTGATGATGTGCCGCAGTTTTCTCCTTTAGACACATTGTGTGTTCTCTTCTGACTTTTTCTGATCCTTTGCTAGTGTCGATGGCAATCCCGCTTTTGAGTGAAGTTTTCTTGGAGGCTGTCTTCAACCAAATGGGAGTAGAGCATAACGAGGAAGTGATAAACCCCGCCCGAGATGCTCTTATGCTGGATCAGCCTCCTGAGAGAATGACCCTAATCCGTGAACAGCAGTATTGGTTCCTCAAACGGATGATGGAGCGTGGAGTCATTAAGCCTTCCACATCTGATAAAGTGACCTTCCTGAAGCCTGAGTTCCTGTTCGGGGACCGTCTCACTTCTACTGACTCGTCAGTACTGAAGGTCAGGGAGGACTGGTTCTTTACTGCGAATGAAGTGCATATGACTGTTAAGCAACTTGAACGTCAGTGGCCTTTGACGTCCTTCTGTCGCCTTATTTCCCAGAGGAGGATGTCTTGGGAGCTTACCCCTTCTCAGGGGGGAGCGGTGACTGGTGTCATCCAAATTGATTCTACTTCCGACCAAAGGGATGCTTTGACCGTTGTACGGTCTGGGTCTTCTTACACTTGGCGGACTTTACGTCCTGGGAGCCTCTACAGTGATGTACCCATTGATACGTTTGCTTATAGTGCTTCGACTTTTACACATCGTATGTTTTTGATGGAACGTTCCTACCCAACAGGAGAGTTTCGGGTGGAGGGTTGGTGCCATTACGTCTCCAAATGGGATAAACTGACGCTCTGGATCTTGTCGCGGTTTCAGACTGAGCTCCGAGAGATCGGGTTGACTGCCGCGATCCGTGCTACCCAGGCAGGTGTTGACCTTAATAGGCACATGTTCCTCGCACTCCTGGAGATGTTTGATATCCATACCGGGACCTTCTTTACTCCGGTGGGGGAATTAGGGTTCACACTTCATGAGATGTACGAGGTGTCAAAACTCCCTTGGGGGTCGGAACCCTATGAAGAGTACTTTCCCACCAACGAGGAACTTCAGGTCCTGGGGGACAGGGCTGAGGAGATGACGGCCGTCTTCAAGGAAGTGGCGAGTCATCATTACTATATGCAGAGACGGGATAGGAACGGGACGCAGCCTCATGTGACCGCTTGGAGAGATCATGTCTTTAGACAAGACAAGGAGGATCCCTCACAATTTTCCACTCCACCGGCGCTCTCTCGTAGCGAAGTGTTGTGCGAAATGAGCAGGTTAGGGGAGAAAAATTCCCGAGGAAATGAGGACCAGCAGTCAGATGCATGCTCCTACAGCTGCTTCTGGCATCTTGCTTATCGGATGTCACCCAAGGCGGTGTTGGCATCCTACCTGATGATATGGCTCCGGGATTGCGTATTTACGGGCGGATCCGGTACCGTAGAGAGGGTAACCCGAAACTTAATCCTGCCAGCCGTGAAGCTGGTTTTCGGCCGGCGTTTGGCTCTTCTCCCCGCAATGGTATGTAACCTGCAGCGAGGTTTGAGAGAGTTTGCTGGAAATGTGATTCATGACAGAGGCCGAAACAATAACTTCCCGCGCGCCGAACTACCGTTTCACTATTTGATGGGATGGCTGATTCTGCATCATCCCAGTGTGATGAGCCCAGGCTCGGAAGGAGATTATAAGGCTGGAGATGCATTCCTTCGTCGTTTCCATCGGAGGAGCTGGTCGCATACTGGTGTCCCGGTTTGTAGAAAGGTTTTATCCCGTCTTCAGGGTTGGGAGATCACCAAAGTTGGTCCCATCTATTTGGGTTTTGAGGCCAACGAGGATTTACGGGACCTGGGCGAAGGCACTACCACTCTGCCTCAATAGGGATTCCGCTGGTTGCAAAATATTCGGCCGTCCCATCTGGTGTACCGAAACCGGAATCAGTGCTACCTGGAACCGTACTTGCCGAGCCGTTTTGTGCGGCAATTTGGTTATGCTCAGATGATGTTGGATAACCCCAGTAATACCCTGGGGTATGTTGGAAGTTTGTTGGATGGTGCACGAGCTTGGCATTACTATAATGCCGGATGTACCGGAGCTCGTTTTACGTTGCCCGTCCCCGATCCGCGGCCGCCCATTCTTTACTCGGCCGCCAAATTTTACTGTGTTATGGCTGCCCCGCCCTCCGGATATGACAAGGAGACCAGCCTTATCGCAGGCACCCAGTTAGCAGCGACTGGGGATACGCCAGTGAAGGCCCGACCGCATCGTCCGTCAGGGGTGGGTCAACGGAGTGCCCCATCCGCATCACAAGCAGAACCCTCGGGCGATCGACCGAAACGATGTGCAGATGCAGGGGCTGAATCTCTTGTGTCGAAGAAGCAGAAGAAGGCATCGTTACCGACGGTGTCATCGGATTCGGCGTCCGAAGAGGTAAGGACATCCTACTAAATCTGATTTTGGTTCCGCCACTTACGAGATCCCATCTTCTTTTGTAGGAGCTGCTAAAAAGAAAATCTCGTACCCCAAAGTCGAGTGGGAGTAGGCGAGAAGAGATGGCGAGCTCGTCTGGGGTGCGAATCCCGCCGACAATGATGTCTCTCATGGAGGAAGATCCGGAGGATACTGTCATCGTGGTGGTTCCGGTTTTTCCGGGTTATGTCAGGAGGGAACCTGAGGGTCGTACAGCTTCCGAGGTGGCGAAGGCCACAGCGGAGGCTTCACATATCGAAGGTTTAGCAAGTGCGCAGCTTCCTGGTGATGAAGAGGAATGGAGTTCATCATCTTCCGATGACACCGCTCCGGAGCTGCAGGAGTCTGTTGCGGGGGCAGCAGAAGCGGTGAGGATAGAGGAGAGGGTTGATTCCCGTCCTGGTCATGATGAAAGGAGGTCGGCCGAATCATTGCCGAATTCTTCCTTGGCTTCAACCATGGACATAGAGATGGCTACCGATCAGGCGGGGTAGCGACAGATTTTGTCCCTGTAGAGGGATTTGAGAAGAGTGAAACCCTTCTGCCGGTCTTGTCTCCTGGGGCTGGCCAGGAGATAAATGTTGTTCTCCCCGTTTTGCCGGGGGAGGTAGCTGATGCTGATAGAATGTCGGGGGTAGAAGAGGTGGCTGTTGGCGTCGATGATTTCTCCGAGCTTGAGAAGGGTAAGGTGTGTGGAACCCTCTGTTGCTCCTTCCACTTGGGGTACTATCACGACGCATGTGCCGGCTCCTTCTGTTCCTTCGACTCCTCGGGCTAGCAGTCTGGGCCCTGTTGATGAAGAGCCTATTGCTGCCGAGGTTCGAACCTCTCAGATCGAGGTTGGCGGATCTTCCTCCGGTCCGCAAACTGTAGTAGCTCCCTCAACTCCTGCTATGATGCCGCAGGTGTTGGCGGAAGCCGACGGGTATGTGAAATTCCTCGTCGAGGGAGTGTACAAAATGCTGGAGAAAGGCGTATCTGCAGTGATGGATGCCAAGGGGAGCTTTGCGACGGCAAAAGCTTTGGCAATGCCTTGTATCGAGCTGATCCGCATTCACCAGGGCCATGACCATATGGCCGAAATTCTGGAGGTTTCGGTGATGGACCTGGACGAGCGGCTCGCGGAACTGCAGCGCATCCAACGAAATGACCTCTCGGTCTTGATAGATGCAGAGATAGGGAAGTCGATGGCTGAGATCGAGGCTTCCCATCGAGCCGATGTGAGCAGTTGGGAGCGTGAAGTGGCTGGGACTGAGGCTGCGGCGGAGCAGTTGTCTCAATCCATGAAGAAGACGACGGAGAAGCGGGCTGCGGTGGATGCTAACATCGCAGAGGTTGATGCTCAGATGCGCCGTCTTGAAGACCAGCGGGCCCAACTTCAACTAGAAGCTGATCGTGTCCTGGCTGAACACGTGGCATTCAAGCAGGAGGAAGCGACTCTTACTCAGCGGACCCTTGCTTTGGCTCAGCAGCGACGACAGCTTGATGAGAAGTATGAGAGTAAGACTTCCGCTGAGGCTGTCGGGTTAATGCGTCAAGAAGCCGAGCTGCGAGTCCAGGCGACTGTGGAAACTCGCACTGCCGACCTGAGACGTCGAGTCAGAGAACTCTCATCCTACCCTGGGGAGGATCGGGGATTGTAGCTTCTCTTCTTTTTATGTGTTTTTTGTAACTCTTGCTGGGGAAATAGCGTATTTCTGTACTCCCCCCCTTTTTTTTGAAAAATAAAGAAATACACTATCTCTTTGTGATGTGTTCATTTTTGATCTCATGAACTTGATGATTTATGTGGACCTATTATCTTTTGCGCACCTTGGTTTTTAGGTACAGATAATAAGTTTGAAGGAACCAACATGTTTGCTCAGAGGTAATGTGGACATGGCAATCATTAGGTTCAAATGATAGAATCCTCCTACTCAGAGGTATTTATGGACGTGGTAGGAATGATCCTGGGGGATACGCTGAACAACTCAGAGGTAATGTGGACGTGGAAGTTCTGCGATCAATGTACGACAACACAGGAGTTGTTTGTACGGGATGTTTACTCAGAGGTAATGTGGACGTGGTAAACATGAAGGATAGCGTAAGCTCACGAAATGTAAGGTTTCGCTTTGTAGGATGTAGAGAGACAACTCAGAGGTAATGTGGACGTGGTTATCTTTCTACGGAAGGATGCCACGGAACAGCTGGGTTCCGGAAGCGATTGATTTTGTGAAAAGAGGTTGTTTGGGGAAATACATGTCTTGGAGGATGTCAAGAATAGTACTTCTTTAGGAACTTGCCGTTGATGGGCATCATGAACAAGTCCCCATTGGGTTTGGCGAGCCGGTAAGCACCGTTTGAGTATACCGTCTCGATGATGAAGGGTCCTTCCCATTTGGGCTCGAACTTCCCTGGTGTCTTGTGCGTTAACACCATTGGCCTTCTGACTGCTAAAACCAGGTCGCCAACTTGGAAAGTTCTTTGCTTGACCTTCTTGTTGAAAGCCTGTGATATACGGGCTTGGTAAAGTTCGATGCGTTGTTGATCTAGGAGACGCTTTTCATCAAGTGCCTCCAGTTCCCGCAGACGACGACGTTGATTGTCTTCTTTTGTGAGATCGTTTGTGATTGCCACGCGGAGCGAAGGTATCTGTATCTCGAGAGGCAGTACTGCTTCGCTCCCGTAGACCAGGGAGAATGGAGTGTTGCCTGTTGGGGTCCGTACCGTTGTGCGGTAGGCCCAAAGGCATTCGCCAAGCTTTTCGTCCCAGTCGCGTTTGTTGGATGACACGACCTTTTTGAGCAGCCTGACGATAGTTTTGTTGAACGCCTCGGCCAATCCGTTTGCTGCCGGATTGTAGGCGGTTGAGGCCATGTTTTGAATATGATTCTTGTCACAGAACCTGCTGAAAATGTGGCTGATAAACTGAGGACCATTATCATGGATGATCCGCCGGGGTACCCCGAAACGGTAAATGACATGGTGTTTGATAAAGCTGACCACCCTGGAGCTTTTTACTTCTGCTAGTGGGACTGCTTCCGCCCATTTAGAGAAGTAATCGGTGATGGCCAGGATGAAGCAGTGTCCTCTCGATGAAGGAGGGGTGATTGGCCCTACAATGTCCATGCCCCAGGCTTCGAATGGCCAGGAGGCGACTATAGGATGTAGAGGTTCAGATGGTGTATGTATGAAGTCTGCATGAAGTTGGCATGCATGGCACTTCTTAGCATATTCCACTGCGTCGGCAACCATGGTTGGCCAGTAGTAGCCCATACGTCGCAGTCGATCTTGCAACTTAGGCCCTGGTTGGTGAGCTCCGCAAGTTCCGTCATGAGCTTCTCGAAGAGCTTCGGCCGCTTCTTCGTTAGACAGGCATCGAAGGAGAAGCCCGTCGAAGGAGCGTCGGTACAGCGTTTTAGTGGCTGTATCGTAGTAGAATCGAAGAGAGCGTCTCCTGACTGAGACGGCTTCCTTCGGGTCCTCTGGAAGGATTCCGTAGACAGCGAAGTCGATGAACGGGAACCTCCAGTCTCGGACATTAACCCCAGTGTTTGTCGGCATGGCGTGAGCCATTTGCAAACATAGGTTGTTTCTGGGACAAATCAAGTCTCGGCCAGTTACCGTGACATAGTGTTGAGTCCCAAGGGGCGTGGCCAATGAGGCTGCGAGGCCAGCCAGAGCGTCAGCCTCCAAGTTTTGTAGGCGGGGTACATGTTCGATGAAGAACCCAGTGAAGGTTGAAATGATGTTCAATGCAACTTCATGGTAAGGGATCAAATCTTCATGGCGAACCTCGTATTGCCCCCGAATCTGGTTTACGACGAGTTTCGAGTCGCCGTAGGCTTCCAGATGATCCACCCCCAGCTGTTGTGCTAGCTGGAGTCCCATGACGAGTGCATTATACTCAGCAACATTGTTGGAGCACGGCTTCGAAAGGGAGTATGCGTGCTGGATGACCAGCTGATCGGGGGAGACTAAGACTACCCCCACTCCTGCGATGATTTGGCCGGTGGGGCCCGTTCTTGAAGCGCCATCGAAGAACATCCGCCAAACGGGGCTTCCTTCAGTGACGTTTGATTCTTGGACTTCATCCGGGATATCTTCATAGAGTTTTGAAGATTCTGGGATGGGGTGTGCAGCTAAAAAGTCAGCCAGAGCCTGACCCTTGACCGCCTTCTGCGGGACAAACACCATGTTGTATGGCGTTAGTAGGATCGCCCATGTAGCCAGCCGAGAGTTTAATGACCCTGGCTTCGTCATGAGAACTCTGAACGGATTGACTTGGGAGATGACGTGAATTGTCTAGCCCGAGACGTAATGACGAGTCTTCTGAATGGCAAACACCAAAGCCAAGCACTCCTTTTCAACGGGGTTGTACCGGTGTTCGGCCCCGATGAGTGTTCGACTGAGGTAGTAGATTGCTTGCTCGTAGCCTGCATCGCTGTTTTGAGCCAGTAAAGCGCCGAGGGAATGATCCATGGCACGGACGTAGAGGAGGAATGGTTTGCCGACGACAGGTGCCACTAGGACTGGCGGGCTTGTCAAGTAAGCCTTGATATCGTCGAAAGCCTTTTGGCACTCCTCTGTCCAGACGTAAGAGACTCCCTTCTTCATGAGCTGAGTAAAGGGTTGACATTTACCGAAGAGGTTTGCTATGAACCTCCGGATGTATGCCAAACGTCCCTGTAAGCCCCGAAGTTCTCGAAGGTTCTTCGGAGGGTCCATGTTGAGGATGGCTTTAGTCTTCTCGGGATCGACATGAATGCCTTTTGCCGTGATGACAAAGCCCAAGAATTTGCCGCTAGAAACCCCCAGGAAGGATTTAGCGGGGTTCATTTTGAGTTGATGTGCCCGCATGAGATCGAAGACCGTCTTTAGGTCCTGTAGGTGATCTCTTTTGAGGCGGCTCTTGACTGCGATGTCGTCAACATAGCACTCAACTGTCTTGCGAAGATGTTGACGGAAGATGGTGCTCATAGCTCGCTGGTACGTTGCACCGGCGTTCTTCAAGCCGAAGGGCATTACTGTGTAACAGAAAACACCTTTCGGAGTCCTGAATGACGTGTGTTTTGCGTCATCGGGGAACATCTTGATTTGATTGTAGCCTGAATACCCGTCCATGAAGGACATGCGTTCAAAGCCACATGTGTTGTCGATCATTACATCGGTGATTGGGAGCGGGAATTCATCCTTTGGGCAAGCAGAGTTGAGATCCCTGAAGTCGATACAGACTCGTATCTTCCCGTTCTTCTTGGTGACAGGGACGACGTTGGCTACCCAGTCCGGGTGTTGTTCCTCACGGATGAAGCCACTGGTCAAGAGTTTGTCCACCTCCTGATCGATGGCGTTCATGATGTCCGGGCGGAAGCGTCGCTGTTGTTGTTTGATAGGTTTGGCATCTGGTAAGATGTTCAACCTATGCATCACGATCTGTGGATCGAGACCCGGCATGTCTTCGTAGCTCCAGGCGAAGACGTCAATATATTCCTTAGCCAGTTGGACTAAAGATTCTCGGTCTTCTCCTTCCAAGCTTTTGCTAATAAAGATGGGTTTAGAAGAAGACCCATCCCCGAGGTCGATCTGCTCGACTTCGTCTTCGGTGGGAGGTTCTCGTAACTCAAAACGAGACTCCCATTGTTCTCCTAGGCGTTGAGCCCAGGGTTCCTCTTCGAAGGGTTCCGGCGGTTGGTCTTCGCCTTCATCTTTCTGAGGTTGCGCCGATGTCATGTTAGCTGACAGCACTTTCCTGAAGACTGATCCGACACTAGTATCGGAATCCCACGTCGATGCTTCAGACGAGTGGGAATGTTCTATGTCTTCTGCGTCTGAACTATCTGGAGTTGATGGCGGCGTGACATAGCCTAACCCCCGTCGAGTCCGATTATAGTAATCCTGTGGCTTTCCATTGGGCATCGAAAGTCGGACAGGGAGATGCCGACCCTTGCCGTAGTTTAGGCCTTTATTGCTTTTCAGGTCGTAGCCCATCTTTTGGATGATGTGCTTAGCCGCATCCGTGTATCGATAGACTTGTACTCTGCCGGTATCAGGTTCGGGCTCGATTGACGGGAGGTTCCGACGACGCTCGATTTTGCCCGAGATGATGGTGCCTTCGTCTCGGCTTCGTGGAGGGACTATGAAGACTCCTTGAGACGGGACTATTTGATTGTGTAGACGGTCGTTACTTGTGTTTGCAACGACCGTAGAGCGTTGTCTAATGTATACATGGCATTCCAGTGTGGAAGACAAGAATAATTGAAAGACACTATATTATTGATAAAGTACGAGTTTTATCCCGTGGGATTACATTGTCGAAGGAGAGTGCGTCTACATCAGCAGAGATATATTCGCCAAGCTCCTCGTCTGTAAGCACTGGGGCCGGATCAGGAGAGTCCTCCACCGCTCTGACTTTGGGGTCTGAGAGGGTTATGTGAGCCCTCTCCGGCATCTTGGATGACTGCGGCGGCTTGCCTTTAAGACGCACCTTGAGGGGTACCTCAGTTGCGCCTTCGATGAGTGGCGCCTTCCCTTATAATTTTACCACCAGGGGAGCCGCTGTTTGTGGTGGCTTCCCCTTGAGGCGTATCTTCAGGGGAGCTTCGCGAGCTGGCGCTTTTCCTGATAGCTTGATGCTCATTGGAGGCGCCTTCTGGGGTGGTCTCCCCTTCAGACGGATTTTCAAGGGGGCGTCAGGAGTCACTTCGGGCTCCAAGTCCGGCTCTGTTGCCGTCTCTGCTTCATCATCGGCGTCGTTGGCTTCCTCTTCGTCAAGTGGCTTGTACAAATCGGAATCGGTGAAGTAGGCCTCAATCCCTTTGAAGGGATCGATATCTGCAAACTCCGTCCGGATGACGCCGTTGGTGGATACATATTTCATGCATTGGTGGAGCGTGGAGGGCACCACCATGTACTCATGTAACCATGGTCATCCGAGTAAGATGTTGTAGTTGACCTCGGCATCCACCACATAACAAGTCACCTCAGTTTTGAGGCTGCCGATGTGACACTTCAGCCGGATCTTGCCCAGTGGCTCGCTCTTGCTGGCATTGAAACCGCTGATGGTCGTATTGGAGGGCGCCAGCCGGTACATTAGGATCCCCAACTTTGATAGCAGCGCCTTTAGAATGATGCTTAGGGAAGACCCCGGATCGATCTGAATCCTGCTCACCTTTACCGAACTGATGTACCCTGTGTAATACAACGGTCGGTTATGTCGGTGATGCTTGAGCAGCATGTCTTGTTGGGTGAAGGTTATGTTTGGGATAACTTCATCCGCACAATGACAGTGTGCACAAGTAGCTGGGAGGTCTTCAGGCTGCTTGACCTGACTGAGAAAGGATTCGGCATCCTTCAGAGCTTCGCAGAGAGCTTCTCGGGAGTCCTTGGAGAGACGCAGGAGCTCGAACAAAGACAAGCGTGCAGGAGTACTGGCCAGTTGTGCCAGAATGTCAAAATTGTGGGGCTTGGCTAGCCCCGAAGCATTTTCTTTCCGCAGAGGTCTGTCGAAACGGGCCTCCACTTGCTTTTGTTTATTGGCTGCTGAGGGCTTGGATGGACCCTCCTCAGGGATGGTGCCAGGAGGCACCACTTCGGCGGCAGCTTCACCGGGCTGGGAGTTCTGTGTGCACGTGTCTGCACAGGAAGTGCCTCTTCCGTTGAAGAAGAGACCGTACGGCAAGACTTGATCTTCCTGCCTTTTGCTTTGGAGGTAGGGCATACCTCCGGTTGAGTTACCTCGGAGACGAGGTCGAGGTGAACCCAGAGGACCTCTCCTCGAGATATGGTGAGTGGGACAAGTCCACTCACATTGTCACGGGTGGGTGGCAAATTCACCACCTCCATTGTCGCCTTAGGGATGGGGACGACGCCATCTTGTGTGGTAGTCGGCGGCAAGGTGCCGAACTGAAGTGACACCACATTAGCTGACACCGTCTTCTCTTCGTAGTCGACGGAGATTACATCTGCATTGATCATGCGCTGGATGTAACTTTTGAGGACGTAGCAGTCCTTAGTCGGTGTGTCCGACAAACCGATGGTAGTGACAGTACCTCGGGTTGTCCACTTTCCCGACTTCATCGGGCCGCTTCGGGTCCGGAAGCTTGATCTTGTCACCCAGCTTCAGTATCTCAAAGAGTTGCAGGGTGTCGTCATCATTGAATGAATACACCTCCTTGGGTCTCGGTGCCAGTGGAGGCTTTTGAGTAGGCGCAGATGCGCCCTTCGAGGCATTAACAGTCAATGCCTGTTTCCCCTTTGTTTCTCGTCCGGAGTTGTTGGTTGCGGACTTTTTCCCCTTATCGTCAAAGGCGGGGAAGCTAACACCAGAAGACGTGCATTGGCCGCCTTCTTCTCTGCAGCTTCAGCTTCAATGATTAGGGAGCTCCAGTCGGAAGGGGGAAGTAGAGTTAAGCCAGAGCTTTACTGCAGGCAGCATGGTTCATACTGCAAGCGGAGAGAAGCGCATGTTCTGGCATGCCTGGAGGTAGCCTGAAGCGGCCTGACGGAGCGTTCGATGAATGTCCGAACCGTTTTCTTGTCCTTCTGGAGTATCTCAATGAGAGACGCCATCGTCATGTCCTTCCCACGTCGTAGAAGCGGTCGAGGAAGAGGCGTGTCAGGTCGTCGAAGGACGTATAGAATTATCGGGGAGGGCTGCAGTACAGTCATACGCCACCCCTTTCAGGGCCCCAATAAAGATGCTGGTGAGGAGCGCGTCTCCTTGGAAGATGCCCTGTCTGCGACTAGAAGTACGTCAGGTACCGTCGTGGAGAGTCCTTCCCGTCATACGGCGTGAGTGTTTGTGGTTTATACTTTGGGGATAAACCACCTTGTTCCACTCAAGGGGGATAAGCTGGGGAATGCCCATCTTCTGGCGCTCCTCTGCCTGTTCTTGGACTCGAAGCGCTCCGCAGATCTTGATCATTTCGACCACGTCCTCCGTGGAGCTAGGAGTCGGGGAAGGAGGTACTACTGGAGTGGAGCGTTTGAGGGCTCCGATGTCCGGGGTGCTTCTGTGTCCGAGGGTGTCGCTGGGGGCACTCGACTCTCCATTGGCTTGGGTGGGACCATTTGAAGGTGTCCTGATCAAGGCCGACCGCATCTCAAACACTGCTTGAGTCAGGCTTGCATGAGACAGAGAGGGTTTGAGTCCTCCCTCTAGCGAGTCTATGCGCTGGACAATGTCCTGTGGCGGCGCATCAGTCTCAAGATCACCCCGGTCATGTATACTGTCATGACACGGCCGGAAGTGGATGGATTAGTTGAGGCTTCGCTCTCAGCCTCGCTCTCATGTGGGAGAAGAATTATCCTGGTGTTTGGCCACCCCAGCCACATTTGGAGTTCGTCTTCGACAGGCGCATCTGCAAGGGCCTGACTGCCCTCAGCTCTGTCTTGAAGGGCCTCTTCGTTTTCAGCAACTACCCGGCGGTGTCCTGGAGGACATCGTCTTTTGAGGGGCTTCAGGGAGGCCATCTTCGCCTTGATGAAGATCCGCCGCAGCTGTGCTTTGGGCATCTTCGTCTTCGGAAGGAGGCTCTGACAAGGGTCTGGCTACCCCCAGCTTCCTCCAAGGACTTTCCTCGACCGAGTGCCTTCGAACACTCCAGAGGTCGTGACAGCTGCTTTGTTTTCTCGGCTGGCTTTGGATGAAGACGAGGAATTGGCAGTCGTCTTCCGGACAGATGAGGAATGGAGATCATGTTGCATGACGCAATCTTTAGTCCTCTTCTGCTGACACCTTCGTCCCAAGGCGATGTCGGAGGGGTGTCGATGATTGTAGCACGTTGGAAGGACGACTGCTTTGGCGGTACTGCCGCTTCAACAGCAGTTGATGTGACCACTGCACAAGTGTGCCCCGTGAGAGGCGCATCGTGCTTGTTGGTCAACTTCCTGACCGGCGCTTGTGAGTGATCACGTTGCGCAAGTCGTGGAGGAGAGTGCTACCCTCACACCCCTCTCAGGCGCATGGCAGGGCCAAGCGTCGGGGTGGTCGGGTGAGTGCTGCGCCCCTGATCTAATACCAAGCAGGCATCACGATCAGTAGTGGGGGAACCACAGCATTTGAAGTGACTTGAACGGACCTCGAACGCACAACCAGAGGAGGCGCGGGAGTTCAAGACCACAGAGTTTGCCTCTCTTGGCTTGGTGTGCACGCAGTGAATGCGCCCAGCGAGATGAGGATTTGAAGGTCGACTCGTTGTCGGTACAGAAGCACTTGAGTCAACATGTACAGCTTGCCATCGGCAGGCACGTGATTGTAAGCGGTGCCTTGGCCGGCTGGCATAGCCGTTTGTGGCGCATGGCCCGTGCCGCCTTGGATTTCTTCGTACAGCCGCTGGGGCCGATAGTACTCAGCATCCAATTCTCTCGCCATTACAGCGAGTGAGTCTGTCAAAGACAGAGGCTCTTTGTGGGCATCAGAAGATGCACGGGGCATTGGCTGCGCCCCTGCTCCGTCGACGTATCTTCTCGCCTGAGAGGAAGATGGCTGGGGAACGTGGTCAGCCGCACGCTTCCCGGAGATGCGCTGCATCAGCGGGCGCACCTTGACTGCTGAGGATGTCAGCAGGAAGGGAAGGCTGGACGGGCGCATCTCCTTCGACGGTGGTGCCCGAGGCGTCGACTTTGCGCACCCAGACTGCGCGGGTCTTTCGGCTTCGCAGCGCTTCGAAGGACTCGCACTTCCTTAGAAATGAACTCCTCGTACGCCTGTTGATTGAGGCGCACTACCAGCGTCTTGTGGGAGGAGCCCACCTTCACGGCGTCGGCCTGTGACACGACTTTCTCGGTAGGAGGAAAAGTCCCCAGCAGAGTCGCCAGCTTGTTTGCCATTAAAATGTTTTGATTGAAATCTAATACAAACAGAACAGTGATACAATATAGGACTTAGATGTAGTCCTAGGAGTACACTTTTTGTTTAAGCTGGGTCTTAGTGCCAATGGAGCGAGTGGTAATGCGTGACTCCGTTGACCGGCTGGACGGCGGTTATCGGTTCTCTGAAGGGTTGATTGCTCTGGGTGCTGGAGCTTGCTGAGAGGAGGAAGACGTTGAGTGTCTAGAACTGCCTCTCGGTGATCTCTGTGTGGATCTCTGTGAGTCTTGTGTTCTGAGTCTCTGTGTGTGTGAAGGGGATGATCCTTCTATTTATAGTTTTTGCAGGCTGGCTGCTCATGCGCGCATGTAGGATGCGCCGGTGTGGGGACGCCACGTGGAGGTTGCTGATGGAGGCGCATGGATGCTGCGCCCTGATCGAGGGGGAGAACTCTTTACTGCAGTTGTGAGCCGGCACGAGCAGAGGGAAGATCTTTTCGTTGCTGAAATCTCGGATGAGTTGAGTCAAAGGACACATGTCGTCGTCTCATGGTTCGAAGATCTCGGATTTGGTGGAGAGGAGTGATCTGGTGAGCTGCGCCTTGGATGGGCGCAGGAGGAGGCTGCGGCTCATAACCTTAGGAGTTATAAAACCATTTAGAGCGCATGGCTTTGAGGCGCATGCAGGTGACCTTCCTTTGTCTTTCGGGATCAGAGGATCAGTCTGGGGCGCATGGCTTTTGAGGCGCATGCAAAACTTCAACGGGAGGGACTCTTCTTCTGTCTTTAGGGATCAGTGAAGGGTCTGAGGCGCATGGCTTTTGAGGCACTGCTGGTTGGACGTATGGCCGTTAGAGGCGTAGGGTGTGGACGTATGGCCGTAGAGGCGCATGCGAGTGTGGACGCCATGGCCGTTAGAGGCGCATGCGGGTGGCACGTGGCAGTAGCGTCGGAATAGAGTCATGATGATGCTGACGTTGCCGACGCTTCGTTTTCTGAATAAAGCTGTAATGTTCAGGACTTTGGGAGGCGTGCTGCAATTCTGTCAGTTCAGCATTTAATGTTGGTGACGTTCGATGGACAGCTGAGTAGGCGCGTCGGTTGGCGTTCCACTCGGTATAGAGATGTGTGGGGGCACCCTCTATAATGCGCCGAAGAGTTACTGTAGGGCGCGTCGTGTGATGCGCCTGATGCGAGGGCGCGTCCGTGTGATGCGCTGTGGCTGGCGCATCGGACATGTCTTTTAATGATACGGCTGTCTCGCTCTTCGAGTGCTATAAATAGCCGTTTGGCTGAATTCGAGGCGTCCGGTTCATCCATTAATGTAAATCTTGCACGGAATTCGGAGGGCCATCCACTTGGCGTGGGTTTGATCTGCCGGCCTATAAATAGTGGCATGGAGAGAAGGTTTGCTTCTCATTCCCTCACGTACTTCCAACATGAACTTGAACATGCGGGTGCATTCTGTTAACGAAGTGCTCCAGAGGTGGGGAAAATGAGACGCTGTGTTGTCTTTGATGCACTTGAAGGTGACTGTTACATCCAAAAGACGGAGTCGAGGGCTTCTGAGGCAGGCGGAAGGCGGAAGTGCCGTTGCATCAAAGATAGGGATGCTCGAGCGATAGTCTCCGTTATTCCGGAAGAGCCGTAGATCGGAATGGCGGTGCAAGGCTCTCTTTCCTGCAAGTGGGGTTTCCCCACTTGATCGTGTCGAAAGCTGCTTTAGCCGCGGTTTCGATCACGGTCTTCCTTCGGCTTTGGAGGCTCTTCGAAGCCTCCCCTGGCCACAGCATTTGCGGTGCTCTTCTCTTCCTTGGTTCCAGCCAGAGGGTTAAATGCTTTGTGTATCGAAGCATTTATCGGGCGAGCCTGGTTGGAAGAGCGGCAATAACTGGGCTCTGCGGCCAGGTGAGCCTGGCTGGAAGAATTTGGCTGAAAGGAATGCACATAGCTGGGCGGATGCACAAAACTGATGCTGAAGAGAGATGGAGGGATGCGCCTGGATGGAGGCGCATAGTATCTGCTGCGCCTCACTGGTGGCGCATGGTGAAGCTGCGCCTATCTGAGGCGCATGGTGGCCGCTGCGCTTATCTGAAGGCGCACGGTGGCCGCTGGCTGTAGGTTAGGATCTTCCTTTGTAGAATTTCTCCTTTGTACAACCTTTTCTAGACATGTAATAGACTTTATATATAAATAAAAGTCCTTCTTCAAATGTCTATACTATTGATTTTGTGGAATTCTTCGTCTGAGTTCAGCGCATGTAGTGTCTGGCGACATGGGCTTTCTGGTTGTGAAATCCATGCTCTACAGACAACATCATTCACAAGCGGCCAAAGCAATTACTACGGCTTACTACTTTAACTAGCTAGAGTTATCACAAGCCTAATTACTAGCAAGGGCAATGAGAATTTTCAGTCCTAAGCCCTGCAGACTATTAGTATCCTTCCACGGGGTTAAGAATATGGTTGGGTACATCGCCCAGGAGACGATATACCCTTAGGTGACTTAGAGGTGCAACACATGACAGTGTGCTGGAAATATGCTCTACTCGTCGGCAAGCTACAAGTCCATTAAGGCGCCCAGATAACGAGATTGCTTGTGACTGGAAATTCTCAATGTTCTAGTTTGATCTAATCATTAGCCTAATCCAATTTAGTATGAGTCCCTGGCCGTGGTACCCAGGGAGTCTCGTCCTAGACATAATGCAAGACAAGACAAGTAGATTTGCACAACGTAACAAGAAAGAACACCCACGGTGTCAGGGCAAGTCAAGTACGACCAGTTGTCGAGTCGAGTCAAGTCAAGAGTGCGCCACGACGGCCACTATCAAGATATCAAGTTACAGGGGATTAATTACAGGTCGCAGGTTACAAGTTAAAAGCCACAAGTTACAAGTATCCCAATAAGTTACTGCCCAAAATCAAAGAATACTAGCAATAAATTAAAACACAAAAAATCGTGTCAATGCGTGCCGGGTCAAACCAAGTCGTGCTGTGGACATCAAGATCTCAGAGAGCAAAATTTGCAAGAGAACAAAATCGAGGACCAAGGGGACACCAAGGGTCAGGAAGGGAAGCCATGGTACAGGGTGTGCCAGGCAAGGGGCTCGGGTAAGCGGCACCAAAAGATGCGCTCGGGAATGGTCGCGCGCCAAGGGGCGCAGGAAGCCAATGGGCAGGGGGCCGATGGCGCAGTGCGCCAAGGGGCGCAGGGGGACCATGGCACAGGGGGACCATGGGCAGGGGCGATGGCGCAGCGCGCCAAGGGGCACAGGGGGACCATGGCGCAGGGGGCCGAAGGCGCAGCTCGCCAAGGGGCGCAGGGGGGCCATGGCGCAGGGGGCCGATGGCGCAGCGGGGGGCAGCGCGGCGGCTGGGCGCGCTCGGGTGCCTGCCAGCAAGCGCGCGGCACAGCGTGCGCATGCGAGGGCAGCACGGAGAAGCAACCAGCGCTAAAGAGCGCGGTACGGGTAGCAGCCCGGCGCTAAACAGCTCGGCTGTAGGGGTCTTCTTCTCCAAACCAGCGAGAGCAACCTCCAAGAACACAAAAATTTCAATTTCCATAACTTGACCAATTCAAACCAAATTTGGATTTTCAAAGTTCTAACTTGAGTAAAATTAAATTCTCTTCCACATGAAAGCATCAAAACAAGCAAAAATCTAAGTTTAATAGATCAAAACCAAGAAAATCCAAAAATAGCTAACACTTAGATCTAGAACAATGAAGACTCCAAATCCCAAAATGTCAAGTTCTAATGTTGTTCTTCCTGGCCTAATCTAGCTAATGGACAAATAAAATATGGTGCTTATTTGGTGGCAAGGTGCACTTGCCTATGGTGTGGGTGTTGTGTGGAAGAAGGAAGAAGGAGTTAGGGATTAATGAGGGAAGTAATGAGGAGAGAGAATGGTTGGTGGGGATTTAATGAGGGTGGTTGTGGTGGAATGAGGGTGGATTATAGGTTAAAGTGTTCCATTGGGTTTAAAATCAAACCAAACCAAACCAAACCGACTAAAACCGAGCCGAGTCGAAACCCAAAATACGAGAAAACTCAAAATTCCACAAGTCGAGAAAAAAAAATAAAAAATACAGGCCAAAATTCGACTATGAGTATAAAT
>JANAVB010031525.1:52500-64671 GCA_029216955.1 Iris pallida | reverse complement strand
GAAGGAAGGGAATGAAAAATTTTGGGGGGTCGATCGGCTCTGAGTCGAAAGTTTTTTTGGGGGGAAACGAAATAATAGGAGGGAGGGGAAAAGTGTGAGGGTTAAAGGGTTTGGCACCGACTGACTATTCAGTCGCTTCAAAGGAGTCGGCAAAAAAAAAAATTATTGTAAATACCGACTAAACTTTCAGTCGCTATAAAAATACTCGGAAGTCAGCGGCTTATTAGCGACGTACTAGCGACTAAAATATATTGAGTTTTGATTCCGTAGACATTTAGTCGATAGTTAGTCGCTGAAATACCAACTAACTTTTGTCAGTCGCTATTACAGTCGCTATTTTACCATATTTTTGTAGTGTTACATTACTAATTCTTGATGGGGGTGGAGTGATATAGATATTAATATACAGTGATTGTGCATTAACTTCAATAATAAATTTCCATGCTTGTTCACTATCTATATTTATACAATTAGATACGAAAATATGTACTAATATAAATTCATAATCGATAGAATATTGATCAATAAATTTTCATGTTTGTTCACTATCTTCATAAGCTAACCCATTTAGTACACCTCCAAGTGAGCATATTATTGTTAGATTTTGATTCATGCTGACAAGAAGAGCTTTTAAATGGAGCTAGGACGAGAGGAGCTTGAGCTTTCAATGAAGTAGACTGTGATGAGTTTCTTACTGAATGATAGATATTGTGAAGGGAATGAGAAAATTTTAGAGAAGTGGAGATTGTTTGATTTGATACTTATGCATAGGATTGTGGTATAATATAGCCGTTGGAATTAGAACGTTGGAAGGAATCTTACAATTAGTTAAAAACTAGCACACCTCAACCCAACAAACAAATGTAAACCAAACAACTAAATAATCAAAACCCAAACCAAAATATAAAAAAAAAAAACCAAAAAGACCAACATCAAACTCAACCAAAAAAAAAAAAAAAAAAACCAACCCAAAACAAACAAATTATGTAAAAAAAAAAAAAAAAAAAACGAACTACCAACTCGACCCAACCTCAGGCGCTCATTTTCAGTCAGATTGTCTGACGAAAATTGAGAATGGTTGTTTTTCGCCACTGATTGCATCATTATATGTAGTTTCAAAAAAAATTATTTTCTAGCAAATTTTCAATAAATTTTATTGCTTCAGAAAATTTTCTGTTTATGGACAAACTTGTATTATTAGGTTTCCACTGGTGGCAAAACCTATTGTGGTCGAAAGTGAAAAGAGGCCCAGTCGCTATCAAAATTAAAAAAAAAAAATTGTGCAAATTTCCAAAGCCATTAATGGGGGCGTGGTGGACTTGTCAGCGTGTCACGCTTAAGGATCACGTAGCTGGAGCACGACTCTCATAGTTTTGTATGGTTGCCGGTCATACACAAAGTGCAACGTACAAAACTGCGTCTTGTCATCGTCATATGTCGGTGGTGGATGCCACTCACCACCAAATACTAGGAAAAAATTATGACATAGAGTTTGAATATCACTTTGTATGTTAAGTGGATCCCCACTACTTTGTAAACTATGTGCACATAAAATTTGAGAATAAATCCATTTATTATATAAAAGAGAGATCAAATTTTTTAATATTTTCGTCTATATCAAATATTATTATTATATTATAAATAAATAAGAAAAATTTTAAACCAATCGAGGGAGCCGACCGCGGTAAAATTGATGTCACATGTCGATCTCCTTCTGTATCAAATACTATTCTTATGTTCTAAATAAATAAGAAAAATTCTAAACCAATCAAGAGGAGACGACCACAGTAAAATCAATGTCACATATCCATCTTCTATTTATTAGAACATGGGACTCACAAAATTAGGAGAACAAATAAGTTGTTCCTAGTATTTAGTTCCATATCATGTCTTCTCTCTGTGATTTTTTTTTCTTTATCTTTTTTAAATAATGGTGGGATCCACCAAGCTATTAGGGGGACAGGAGAATGGAATTGAATAACAAAGACAGCTGATCTGCTCTTCAAAATTAGCTCCTATGCTATTATATTTCAGGATCTCGATGGAAGACCGACGCATGACCCTCCCATTTGTCAGGACGTAGGACTCAGAAATCCAGCTCCTCATGTTATTTGATTGAACGATTCTGATCAATGGAAGACCGACACATGATATCGGTTCACGTGTCGGTCGTTCCACAGTCTAACCACATATCTTTGTACACCTTGATAGTGTAGTTTTAGAAAGGAAAAAAAATTGGTTGTTTAATTTTAGTTTAATTCTTCCAATGATTCCACGAGGGAACGTCCAATTCTAAAATTTTGGGGGCTGCATTCTCAAAGTTCTTCAAATAGAGAGTTCTCGTTTTTAGGGGACAAGTTAATGGTTGATTATACCAAATAATATATCTTTTAGTAACACCTGGCTTGAAAATGAGAATATGTGAATTTCTGAATTTCAGTTCTTATTTCATGGCATCTATGGCTGCTGACAAGTAGAGGTGGAGCAAGATTTGTGATGGTTGATCTATCATCAGAGAGAATTTTATTAATTATGTGCATAGTGAAATAGTGTTTTGGTAACAGATCCATCTTGATCTTGATTTTAGGTCATGGGATCTTGATTTTTGGGTAATATAATTTTTTTTTTTTGACATAGGCAATAAAGGTTTTTGAGATCCCAAAAATCATAGAGATGAAGAAGAAGAATATATGTAGAAGAGGTAGAAGAATTTTTTTTTAATGCTTCCTTTAATTTTCTTCTATGCTAGCACTGTCTTTTGTTGCTGCTGAGTAGACCTATGTCAGTAAGTCCAGTCCGACACGAATATAGTTCGAAAAATTAAAATGTGCCGGTTCAGTCCAAATAATCAAAGATCCGAGCTGGTCGATTCCAAAATATTGGACTGTGCTGGACCATATATCTTCGCCCGCAAGAGAGGTCCGGTCCGGTCCGTTTGTTTATGTTGAACATGAACAAAGAAAGTAGTTCCATTGTTCATTTATGAACAACGAGATTGTGTCCTCGTTCATGCCTAGAGAGCTAGCGGCTAGTGCTCTAGATATTAACAATTTTGTATTAGTTTCTTTATGAGTCCAATGGATTTGGCGTGTACAAAATCTACTCTCTCCTCATAAACTCACATTCTCACCACTATTCCTCTTCTTCTTCTTCTTCATTACTCTCTCCACCTACCAAACCGTAGGCAAGTACAACTTGCTCCACATGAGAACCCATGTTTTATGGTTCATTTATCTTCCTCTCGTGATCCTAAGAGAGTTTAGAACTTGGCATTTTTCATTTCGAAGTCTTAATTTTTGTAGATCTAGAAATGAGTTATTTTCGGAGTTTGGTGGTTTTGATCTATCAAACTTCTTTGTTTTCAAGTTCTGATGGTTCCATGTTGTAGAGAAGTTTATTCTACCCAATTTTGACCTTTGGAAAGTTGAATTTGGACTTGTTTTGACCAAGTTATGGACTTTTGAAGCTTTGGGGTGCAACCATGGAGTTCTTGCTGTTGGAGAAGACAGTGAGCAGTGTATGCTAGCTTTTTAGCTTGCGTCACTGAGCTATGCGCGCTCTTTAGCGCAGCGCAGTATGGAGTCCATACGCTGCCTTTTTAGGTAGCGTGTGTCTTGCATACGCTACCTTTTTGGGAGCGTATGACATGCATACGCTCACTTGGATGGTCAGGAGTCGTATAGAGTTCATACGCTACCTTTTTGGGAGCGTACGACTTGCATACGCTCACTTGGATGGTCAGGAGTCGTATGGAGTTCATACGCTACCTTTTTGGGAGCGTATGACTTGCATACGCTCACTTGGATAGTAAGGAGTCGTATGGAGTTCATATGCTGCCTTTTGGAAGCGTATGACTTGCATACGCTAGCTTGACTTGAACGTAGCATGACCCGAGCGTACGCTGGCTTGAGCGTAGCTTGACTTGAGCGTAGCCTGACATGAGCGTAGGCTGACATGAGAGTAGCCTGCTTACCCTGGATCTTCTATAGCCCTGTATATTGATATCTTATTAGATGTTTAACGTCCATTTTATATCCTTACGCCTTTTTGCACAAACTTGATATAATCATGACATGTTAATATTTCTGTTAAATATAGATTGTTACGTGAGATGTACCATGTGTCGTGAATTGAGCTATAGATACCCCGATTGACTGGAATTAAACCCTGAGAGTCGTAGACTCGACTCCACTGAATACTATTGACTTTCATGCCTTGTCACCATTGATAATAATGGTTATCTTGACTAAATTAATCATGCGTTCCTAGTCGGAACTAAGAGACTGGCTAGTCGTCTTATTGAATTGAATGAATGAGACACGTTCATGTTATGGACTATTGTAATCGACTGGCTGATCACGAATATTGACTTACATGCACATGCAGGCTTCAATCTATTTATTTATTTATTTACTTATTTATTTTCTACAAAAGAAGCATGTGTACTTTATGGTCAAGGCATGATTACCGTGGTTAGATTTGATTGTTGCATTACGCTATGTAAGACCTGCAACCTAACCGCACTGGTATCGTTGTAGAGTTGTGCATATCGTACCCCGTACGAAGTACTCATTTGAATGACCATGATCCACGGCATGGAATTTCACTCAACGTAGGGACTATTAAGTTAAATAAAATAATGATGGCATGGAGAGAATGGATTTCCGAGTTCTTACATGGCAGCCCCCTTGGGACAAGTAATACCCGACGGGCCGGCTGGTTCCCACAGATACTGTAAAACTGCCATACGGGCAGAAAATAGTATCTGCTTTTAATTATTGTATATTGTATATTGACGGGCGTCCTGCTAGGACTCGTCTAATTCATGCATGGCGCACATGATTGACTGGATAGACTAGCCTTGCTCGCACATGGTAAGAACCGAGGAATCCCTAATTGCAAATTCCAGGATAACTTGGGACTCACAATAGCAAGCCGTAGGAGTTGATTGGCCATTCAAGATGATTTGTTTGTGTACTGTACTACTCTGTTACCTAACTGGGATGATCAGAATGTCAGGACATGACGGGCCAACTTCTGTCCTTGTTTGGTTGGGAGGTTGGTTCGAAGTGTCGTGATGTGATGTGAATCCTAGTGGAAAGCAGAGATCTATTATTATATTCTCTTACTTACTGGTTTTAGTTCTCATGTCGTGCTTCCTTGTGGTACTTGCTATTAGAGGTCTAACCTCTCTGGTTTTGCATGGCCAGATTTAGAGCTGGTCCCCGAGGATCCAGCTTACTTCTACCTCCAAGATGGTCAACACTAGAGGAATGATCGCAGGAGGACTCGAGTGGGTTTCTTACTTCACCGCTCGTTTTGTCACTTACTTTATACTTAGCCGTTTGGCACCGACATGTTAGTCGGATTGTCTAGTACTTACTTTTACATAATTGTAATTAAAGTCAGACTGCAGCTGATTACAATTGTGTATACTTTTGCTACATCAATCTGGCTATGTTTTGTAAAGCCAGATATCAAGAACATTTTGACAGAGCATTTGGGACGCCTTACTGCTTTATCTTACATGTTCTCTATTACTGTTTCTTGTTTGAATGATTGAGACAATAGATGTGAAGTGACCATAGTGAGACTTTCATGTAGTATGCACCCCCTCGTCTTTTAGACAGCATTGATCGTATTATACGGTATTCATCTACCCGTAATACGTAGCTGGCTGAGTCATTCCCCCGCTCTCCAGTATTCTGGTTCTGGGGCGTGAGAAGGTTTTAGTGGTGGCCCATGCAGGTCTGATTTCAGACTTGTGGGGTGTTTTGATTTATAGGATGTCTCAATCACACATGTTCCCCCTTGATCTCGCGATTCGTTGTTCTCAATACCAGCTTGACATTCCAGTATCCTTTGACTTTATTGATCTTCCCTGTCCGGTCATTTGATTGTTCTCTTGTCCCTTTTCTTAGGGGCACCTCGTCCGTATCTGTCAGAGCTGGACAGCAACAACATGGACAGCAGCATGGACAACCTGACCAGGTTGGTCAGCAACAAGGGTCAGAACCACTTCATGAGGCTATTCAAGAAGAGGTGATAGTGGAACCAGCGGTCGGACCGCAGTATCCGGAGGTTCCAACACCACCAATAGTTCCACCTACCCCTGTGGAATTGGATACACCAGCCCTTCTGGAGATCATGAGATGGATGATGGCTACTCAGTAACACCAGATGTTAGCCCAGCAGCGCATGCATGCTCAGTTACAAGAGCAGAATGTACTACTCAACCAAGGATTACAGACGGCATTGGAAAGAGGGGCAAGGACAGATTCAGGAGCGTCAGCCCGGTTTTGCAAGTACAACCCCCGTCGTTTCGAGGGCACGGAGGATGCCATCTCAGCAGATGCATGGCTTAAGGACATTGAGGCTATTCTGACAGCCGCTAAGGTGCCGGCAGAAGAACGTGTGGATCTAGTGAAGTTGTTACTTCAGGATCTCGCACGTGATTGGTGGGAATCAGAGGAAGTGGGCATCAGGCGTCCTGTGGCTTGGGACGATTTTATAGCAAGATTCAAGACAAAGTACTATGGAGTTGTGGCGCAGTTTGAGCTACAACGAAGTTTATTAACCTCAAGCAGGCTGGCAAGACTGTAGATGCTTACGCAGCGGAGTTCTGCAGATTGAGTAGGTTTGCCCCAGAGATGGTGGCGACGGAGCGCCATAGGGCCATGAGGTTTCAGCAAGGGTTTCATCTTGAGCTCTTACAATTGATAGAGGGGCACAACTACCAAACCTTTGATGAGATATTGACGGCAACCCGGAGGCATGAGATCACCATTCAGAGGCTTGCAGTAAGGACTGGAGGTCAGAAGAGATCTCACAGTCAGATTGAAGAAGGAGGGGGAGTAGTGCCCCGAACAACAGCACCATCCCCTGGCATTCGTATCCACGATGTGGCGATACGAGGACCAGCACCACCACCCAGGCAGCAGCAACAGCAACAGAGGAAGAACCAGCAACCCCAGCGGGCTGCACTTATTGTGGGAAGATGGGACACACTAGAGATGTGTGTCGGACATTGAACGGACTGTGTCTGATATATGGAAATCCAGACCATCGGGTTACCACATGTCCCATGAATTCGAGGTCAGGAGGACCAGGGCAGCAGTTTCCTGCTCTGCCAGCACCAGGGCAGGCAGTATCGAGGACCAGCGTAGCAGTGAGGCCGTTGGCACAGCGTCCGTTAATGCCGCAGGCTCAGATGTTTCGGCAGCAGGGACCGTCGATGCAGCAACACCAGCATAGACCACTCCCGCATCATCAAGGCAGGGGCCAGCAGCAGCACCAGGCTAGGCCACAGCATGAAAACTAGCAAGGAGGTCGAGGGCAGGCATTTACACTGTCCTTGGAAGAGGCATTAGCATCGGAAGATGTTGGCAGGTAACATTCTCGTCGCCTCATATCCCGCAGTATTATTGTTTGATTCGGGAGCATCGTACTCATTTATATCTGCACGATTTGCGACACGGCTAGGAATAGAGTTTGAGGCATTGCCGAGAGGTTAAATATACTCACTGGCAATGGGCTCGTAGGAGTTAGTAGAGTTATTTTAGCGTGTAGTGTTGTAGTTTGCGGGCATTCCTTACCCGCCCAGTTGATAGAATTTCCTGTTAGAAATTTCGACATTATCTTAGGCATGGACTGGCTGAAAGACAGTCATGCGACAATAGATTATCGTAGTGGGAGTGTATCTTTTGATATTCCAGGCATGGAGCGGTTTACCTTAGTCAGATCAGAGGCAACTCAGGAGGAGCAGGGAGTAGTAGCGGCAATGGAAGAAGTTCAGGTTCCGAAGGTAGTTGAAGAATTTTTAGACGTATTTCTCGAAGAACTTCCCGGTCTGCCACCGGTTAGAGATATTGAGTTTAGTATAGATTGGCACCTGGAACTAAACCGATATCAGATCGGGTTTACAGAATGGCGGATTCGGAGCAGGCCAAGGTATATCAGCATATAGAGGAATTGAAGGAGAAGAAGTTTATCCAAGCTAGCGTATCACCATGGGGCAGTGCCAGTGGTACTTGTGGGGAAGAAGGACGGATCATCCAGATTGTGCATCGATTACAGGAAGCTTAATGCGGCAACAGTAAAGAACAAGTACCCATTACCCAGGATCGACGACTTATTTGATCAGTTGAGCAAGGCTAGAGTTTTCTCCAAGATAGATCTTCGTTCAGGGTATCACCAAGTGAGGGTTCGGAAGGAAGACATTCCCAAGACAGCATTCAGGTTGAAGTATGGGCATTATGAATTCTTGGTAATGCCGTTTGGTTTGACCAATGCTCCAGCAATATTCATGGATTTGATGAACCGTATCTTTATGCCGTACTTAGATCAGTTTGTCGTTGTATTTCTTGACGACATTCTTGTATACTCTGCTAGTGAAGAGGAGCATGAAGACCACCTTAGGAAAGTGTTGCAGGTTCTGAGAGAGAACCAGTTGTATGCCAAGCTCAGCAAGTGTGAGTTCTGGACGGATCATATTTTATTTTTGGGTCATATTGTATCAGGAACTGGAGTAGCAGTGGATCCCAAGAAGGTAGAAGCAGTAAGAGTTGGCCAGTACCCAAGACCGCAGCTGATGTACGAAGTTTCTTGGGATTGGCAGGATATTACAGAAGATTTGTGTCAGATTTTGCAAGACTTTCAGCACCCATGACCCGCTTGACACGGAAGGATGTGCCATTTGTTTGGTCGGCAGAATGTCAGGCATCATTTGAGAATTTGAAGCAGAAATTGATATCAGCGCCTATCTTACATTGCCAGTCGGACCCGGAGGTTTTACTATATTGTGATACGTCAGGTAAAGGACTTGGATGTGTCCTCATGCAGCACGGGAAGGTGATAGCATATGCATCTAGGCAGCTTCGAGACCATGAGAAGAATTATCCAACTCATGATTTGGAGTTGGCGGCAGTAGTATTTGCTTTGAAGCTATGGAGACATTATATGGTGATCGAGTAGACATGTACACAGACCATAAAAGTCTGAAGTACATCTTTACTCAGAAGGAGCTGAACATGAGGCAGAGAAGATGGCTAGAGTTGATCAAGGATTATGACGTGGAGCTTCAGTATCATCCAGGCAAGGCTAATGTGGTAGCAGACGCTCTTAGCAGAAGAGGCGGCGCATTTATGTTGACAACGCAAAAGCACATCTTAGAAGACCTTCAGGAGATGGCATTAAAGTTATACTTCCTAGTGATGTAGGAATTCTGGCGAGTCTACAAGTCCAATCTGACATGGTAGATAGGATCAAGGCAGCTCAGGCACAAGACCCAAGGATTCAAAGCTTAGGGCAGAATGTGAGTCAGGGCACAGAAAGGAGTTGAAAATTCATGAAGATGGTATACTTAGGTTTGGATCACGTCTATGTGTGCCTAGTGGAGATATCAGACAGGAAGTTATGGCAGAAGCTCACAGTTCCCAGTATTCTGTACATCCTGGAGGGACCAAGATGTACCAAGATATCAAGCAGCACTTCTGGTGGAACGGGATGAAGAGGGAGATAGCTAGATTTGTCTCCCGTTGCTTGGTATGTCAGCAAGTGAAGGCAGAACAGCAGAGGCCAGCTGGATTATTACAACCACTTCCTATCCCGGAATGGAAGTGGGCATATACAATGGACTTTGTGACGGTTTACCGAGATCACCAAGTGGTAAGGATGCTATTTGGATGATAGTAATCGGCTTACAAAGGTAGCACACTTTCTTCCTTTCAGAGTAGGACAATCTACAGAAAAGTTGGCAGAATTATACATGCAACAGATAGTCCGGCAGCATGGAGTCCCTGTCAGTATTGTGTCAGACCGAGATATCCGCTTTATATCACATTTCTGGAAGAGCTTGCATTGTAGTTTGGGCACCAAGTTAAGATTTAGCACGGCCTATCATCCACAGACGGACGGCCAATCAGAAAGGACAATTCAGACTTTGGAAGATATGTTGCGAGCTTGCACACTGGATTTTGGAGGATCTTGGAAAGCCACCTGCACTTAGTTGAGTTCTCATACAACAACAGTTATCAAGCCAGTATCCAGATGGCGCCATTTGAAGCACATATGGTAAGAAATATAGATCGCCACTAGCATGGGATGATATCGGGAGAGGAAGATGCTAGGCCCAGAAATGATTGTTCAGACGGTTGAAGTGGTTAAGGGAATTAGAGAGCGACTTCGAGTTGCGCAAGATCGACATCGTCATTGGACGGACCAGCATCGTAGGCCGCTAGAGTTTCTGTTGGGGACCACGTGTTCTTGCGGATCTCACCTACCCGTGGGGTCATTAGATTTGGCGTTCGCGGGAAGTTGAGTCCGCGATACGTAGGCCCATTTGCTATTCTTGATAGGGTAGGCGATGTTGCTTCGTTTATCCCTTTCACCTTCGTTACGAGAGGTGCATGACGTGTTTCATGTATCTCAATTGCGAAGGTATGTATCGGACCCCAGCCATATCCTCGATCATTCAGAACTGGTTGTTGGTACCAACCTGTCTTACGAGGAACCCTGTGTCCATCTTGGACCGAAGAGAGAAGATACTCAAGAACCGAACAAGTAACCTTGTCCGGGTTGCTTGGGGTCATCACCCTTTGGAGAGTCAACGTGGGAACGTGAGGATGATATCCGATCACGGTATCCACATCTGTTTGACTCACAAGGTATATCTTTTTCTGTGTACCTGATTGTCTTGATTCCTCATGCTTATCACCGATTGGGTAGAATTGCTTGATACCGTAGATTGTTAAATATAGATATGTTACTTGCTATGGATATTGTAAAATGATTGTTTCATTGAATTGCTTGTACTTAGATTAGTTTAGCCCCTGTTTCTATCATGCTTAGATTTGAAATTCCGAGGACGGAATTTTCTAAGGAGGGTAGAGATGTCACTCCCCGTTCCCAGAATACATATTTTTATATGTACAACTCATGAGTATTGATTTAATATTTATCATGTATTATCCTGTATTTAAATTCCTTTAATTTTATGTTAATCAATTAATCTGCTCTTTAAATTTTCATGTTAATTTATTTCCTGCAATTATATTTCTGCAATTTTATTTCTGCACTTTATTTCCTGCTCTTATTCCCTGCCTTAGTCTTGCTTATTTAGGTTCGGGTTAGCTTTGGTTGGATCCCCGACAACCCGACCCATTGGACCCGGCCTAACTCCCACCTACCACCCCTTTTCTATTTAAAGCTTACCTCTCTTTCTCTCTCCTCATAAACTCACATTCTCACCATTACTCCTCTTCTTCTTCTTCTTCATTACTCTCCCACCTACCAAACCGTAGGCAAGTACAACTTGCTCCACATGAGAACCCATGTTTTATGGTTCATTTATCTTCCTCTCGTGATCCTAAGAGAGTTTAGAACTTGGTATTTTTCATTTCGAAGTCTTAATTTTTGTAGATCTAGAAATGAGTTATTTTTGGAGTTTGGTGGTTTTGATCTATCAAACTTCTTTGTTTTCAAGTTCTGATGGTTCCATGTTGTAGAGAAGTTTATTCTACCCAATTTTGACCTTTGGAAAGTTGGATTTGGACTTGTTTTGACCAAGTTATGGACTTTTGAAGCTTTGGGGTGCAACCATGGAGTTCTTGCTGTTTGGAGAAGACAGTGAGCAGTGTATGCTAGCTTTTTAGCTTGCGTCACTGAGCTGTGCGCGCTCTTTAGCGCAGCGCAGTATGGAGTCCATACGCTGCCTTTTTAGGTAGCGTGTGTCTTGCATACGCTACCTTTTTTGGGAGCGTATGACTTGCATACGCTCACTTGGATGGTCAGGAGTCGTATGGAGTTCATACGCTACCTTTTTGGGAGCGTATGACTTGAATACGCTCACTTGGATGGTCAGGAGTCGTATGGAGTTCATACGCTACCTTTTTGGGAGCGTATGACTTGCATACGCTCACTTGGATAGTAAGGAGTCGTATGGAGTTCATACGCTGCCTTTTGGAAGCGTATGACTTGCATACGCTAGCTTGACTTGAGCGTAGCATGACCCGAGCGTACGCTGGCTTGAGCGTAGCTTGACTTGAGCGTAGCCTGACATGAGCGTAGGCTGACATGAGAGTAGCCTGCTTACCCTAGATCTTCTATAGCCCTGTATATTGATATCTTATTAGATGTTTAACGTCCATTTATATCCTTACGCCTTTTTGCATA